>PVIU01001533.1:0-210241 GCA_004026605.1 Ondatra zibethicus | reverse complement strand
AGTAAAATTTTCTATGGAAATATTTTCTAAAATAAATTCCCATGTTAAGAGTGGCATTGTCGGGCTGGAGAGATGGCTCAGTGGTTAAGAGCACTGACTGCCCTTCCAGAGGACCCGGGTTCAACTCCCAGCACCCACATGGCAGGTCACACCTGTCTGTAACTACAGTTCCAGGGGAACCCGACACCCTCACACAGACATACACACGGGCAAAACACCAATAAACATAAAATAAAAATAATGAATTATTAAAAAAAAGAGTGGCATTGTTTTATATTTTCCCACACCACTCAAAGGAGGATAGTTGGATGCTCATGTCTTCACTCACTTCCTTAGCTGTGGCATATTGACTAACGGAGGTAGAGAGAGTCTAGCAGGTGTAATGTGGAGAAGGGAAAATCTTGGCAGTTGCATGGCACACAATCACAGCTGTTTTGGAGCTGAGGCCAGAGGATCACAAATTTGGGGCCTACCTGGGCTACGTAGTAAGTTCAAGTTTGATCTGGGCAACTTATCCAGACTCTGCTTCAAAAGAAAAATAAACACAGTTGGATATGTAGCTGCATGGTAGATAGAGTTCTTGCTTATTTAGCATATACCTATTTCAGTATCAGCAGCACAAAGAGTAATTGACTTTTCAAAGTACTAAATATTCTTTGCTACTATGCTAACATTGAACACGTGACCCTTTCTCTCTCTCTCTCTCTCTCTCTCTCTCTCTCTCTCTCGTTTTTTCAAGACAGGCTCTCTCTGTGTATTCTTGACTGTCCTAGAACTCACTATGTAGACCAGGTTGGCCTTGATCTCAGAGATCCGCCTACTTCTGCCTTCTGAGTGCTGGGATTAAAGGCTTGTGCCCCCACTGCCCAGCTAAGAAAATTTTTTTTAGCATTTATTTGTTTTGTATGTATGTTGGGTCGAGTGTACCAGTGCATGTGTGGCTGTCAGAGAACAACTTGGGGTGCGGGAAAATTGGTTTTCTCTGCCCTATCCGTTCTGGAGATTGAGTTCATATCACCAGCCTGGGAAGTAAAATGCCTTTACCACCTTAAACCATTTCACTTAGCCCTTAAGCAATATTTACCCATGAATAATTTTATAATGCCACAGTGGAACTTCTTGGAAAAAGAAATTCTTCACTAAGTTATATAGATCTTCTGGATGCTAATGCATCTCATCTTGAAATATCAAAAATACCTCATGGGTTAGTATTGTCACTGATGTCAATAGAATAGCCATTATTTATAAACTGTCAAATTTGTGGAGATGATAGAAGTTTTCCAAAACTATAGTTTTTTACTACAAAGCTTGGATTATGTCCCTAGCAGCAAATCTCAGTTGTTCCTTTTGAAATTACATGCTCATGGGTTTCTCCAGAAAGTGTATCTCAGGCTAGTCTCAGCATCCCGAGTGATGGGATGCAGGCGTGTGCCACTGCTGCTGGCTGTTAGTTTAAATGAAGCTGCCTTTCTTCTTCTTTCTCTCTTGCTGCTTTCTTGTTCCTTACCTCAGCCATGCAGTGGTGAACACAGTTGTTACCATCGTTTACTGCCGCTGCCTTGACTGGTGGTGTGGGCAAGCAGTTTTCCCACCACGGCTTTTACTGACTGCAGAGGCCAGCACAGTTGGCAGTATGACAGGATTATGGAAACAGTTTGAATCTCATGAGCTGTTGAGATGTCTGTAAACCCTGTGAACTAGTGGTTTTCATCCTATGGGTTGTGACCCTGTTGGGTGTTGCATATCAGATATTCTGCATATCAGATATTTACATTCAGATTCATAACAGCAAAATTACAGTTATGAAGTAGCACAACGAAATATTTTTATGGTTGGGGTCACCACAATATGAGGAACTATATTAAAGGGTCATAGCATTAGGAAGGTTGAAAACCACTTCTTTGAACCATATTGTGCTAAATGATGCAAAATGCTCAGAAACTGGTAGAAAGTATTGTAAATCATATAATTTGGCTTCTGAATAATAAGAGTTAATTTCAAGATATAAGTATGTTTGACAGTTCATGTTTTAATACTTTAGCTTTTTTGAATAAAACACTATTTTATACAGTAATATATACATTATATGTTATGACCCGAATTCCTGAGGCTATAACATATAAAGAAATATTTATTCAACTCACAGTTTTATAGACTGAAAGTCCAAGATGTGATAGCCTACCAAACTGCTTAGCTTCTGGGGAGGGCCTTGTGGCAGACATCATCATACACAGCAGTGCACATGCACGGGAAGGGGGAATCACACAAGGAGACAGGAATCTCTTGCTCCTTTAAAGCAACTCAACCTCATGTATGAGTAGTGCTTAGTTCTAAACACCAGTGCCACTTCTGAGGACAGGTCCTCAGTGACTACAAGGCTCTGTGTCTTAAAGAGTCCACCATCTCGACCATGGACACACTGAGGACCCAGCTTCCAGCATACAAGGACACTCAAACCACATTGATGTGTTAGAAAGCACTTCAGAGGGCTCATTCTTAATGTCTAGCTTAGTATGGTAAAGGTACTTTCACTAGTGCTATTTTATCATAGTAATAACAATTACAGATTTTCCTTTTTGAACAAGTATATCTAGAAATACAGAAAATACTTAATGTAAGGTGACTAACATTAATGCGATCAAAGGGGGTCAGAGTATCTATATTTTTGTTGCATTTACATTATCTTAAGTTCACTAGTAATTAAGATTTCCTTCTCTGATTGTTTTTATTATGTATTTATTTATTTATTTATTTATTTTTAGACAGGGTCTTGCTATATAACTGACTGGCCTGGAAATTGTTATGTAGATCAGACTGGACTCAAACTCATAGACATCCTCATGCCTCTGCCTCCCTAGTGCTGGGAATTAAAAGTGTGTGCCACCACACCTGGCTATACAAGAGTTTTAGTATGAATCTTAACTTTTCTTGTAAGCAGTACTAAATCATGCCTTAGAAATCTCTCAAGACAGTTTTGTTGCATCTTTTTACTTTTAGTGGTTGCTAAGTTTTCTTAAGTGGTATCTTTAATATCTAATGGGTAATACATTCTTGTTACTTGGTCATTTGGAAACCTTGGATAGAAAACTTAGATGTTACTGATTCACTATGTTAATAAGTTGGAATAAGCATTTTTCTAAATTCTAATAATTTAAAATGAATTTTTATATTATTTGTGTGTGTGTGTGTTTGTACATGTGTACATGTGTGTCATAGTACTTGTATAGCCTTTATTGTCAGCCCTGTCAGTTACCTTGTTTGAGACAGGATCTCTTGTTCTATTATATATCCTAGGCTAGCAGTCCTGCACAGCTTCTGGACATTTTTCTGTTTCCACTTCCCTCTGGCCATTGGGCACCTATGTGCTACTGAGTCTGGCTTTGCAGGGGTCTTAGGGTCCTTAAGTTTGCAAGGCAAGCACTTTGTGCTAAGCTAGCTCCCCAGCCCCTACAGTTTTGTTTTGGTTGTGTTTTTGTTTGTTTTGTTTGCTTGTTTTTAGTGTAGTAATCTTGAGATTCACAGTTAGGTTGTTAGGCTGCTTTGGTGAGACTGTGTTTGTTCCTATTTCCCTTTCTTTCTCTTGCAGTGATCTTAATCATAGTACACAGTTCGTACAGGGGCTCGCACTTTGTACCCTCGGCTGCATGGGCTCTTCAGAGATGTGCAGAGATCTTGCAGGAGAGGTAGAGAAGCTTCTGAAAACCTCCAACTCTTACTTAAGAAAAAAGGTAACTTTGTAGTAAATCAAATGTCTGTCTGGATTAGGTAGTATTATGGAAAGGAAAAGGCAGAATACTTGTTTCTGAAAGCTTAGATGGAATTAAAATATTTTTTTCTTTTTTCAGTAAATGTATTTAAAAGAATTATACATGAGTTTTGATTACTTTTTTGAGGTTGGGGGGTTTTGAGATAGGGTTCCACTGTAGTTATTGAGCCTGTCCTGGAACTAGATCTTGTAGATCAGGCTGGCCTCGAACTCAGAGAGATAGGCATGTTCCACCATCACCCGGCTCTGATTCCTTTTTTTTTTTTTTTAAATAATTTATAGACAAACTATGTCCTCAGCAGCACATCTGAGTACTTTGTAAATTATTTCACATTAAAATTATGATAATGAAGTTTTTCATTGACTTTTTACTAATAACTGGCACATGTACTCATCTCTTTGTACTTGTGCCTTTGTGTCTCTAAAAGGACAGTTCCACTGGGGCCTAGATAGCTGTGAGGGAATGACTGAGAGGCTACTTTCTAAAGTCGATGTGCCTGATTGGGATAGTAATGACAGAGAATGACCTTATTTTCTCAACTTACTTGCTTTTGTTTGTTTCTAAAAAACTTTTATTTTTGAGCTTAAAATTTTGTTTCAATCCTAAGACTGTGGTAAAGAAAATATAGAATGTATATATTTAAGAAATGAGCAAAAAGATCATCTCATTGGCATTTACTGAGTCTGTTATTGGTGTGAGAAAAAGGAGTTTGTATAGGACCAGTTTTAGATTGTGTATTGTTAATGATGCACACAAACAGGTTTCCTCAATGTTTATGCCAGTGACTTTAGAACTGTGGGAGCTGCTCTTATTAGAATGTACAATGTTGCATTACATCAAAGCACTCCTTCAGATTTGAATGCCTCCCAGTAAAATGGAGAGGAATTAGCAGGAATCTTTTCTAATCAGTCTAATTAAGCTGTTATTGCATTTTGACTAAAGTAATAGCTGTAGTTACTTTTAGGAATCCCCAGTCTCCACCTATCCTGTTTCTCCTGGTGTATGAATTACTAAGACTGTGTTTTCTTTAGAAGAAACTAGTTAGCCTGTTTCCCTAACAAACCTTCCCTCCTTTCCTCTCCTCTTTCCTTCTTTTTACCACTGAGCTGTACTCCCAGTCCTAAGTGACTTTCTTACTTGAGAAGAATCAGCTGAGAGCAGGATAGATACAGTTACCCTTTATAGAAGGAGTCTTTAAGTTTTGTGACACGGTTAGATGTATTGGTCATCTGACTCAGGCATGGTTATCAGAGATGGAAGTCCATGTCTGTTTTTCAGTTCCCCAGAATCTCGCTTAAATTTAACTTGTGTGATAAACTTCTTTGAACTATGATCTACTTGAAAGTGTTTTCCCCACGTATCTGGCAATATGTGAACAGGAATGGGTGGACTTAAAAGTTCCTCATCAGTTCACTAGTATATACTGGACAGCCCCAGGCAGTTCACAGATAGTAAATCTTATTAACCAGCCTCTTAATTTTTCTAGTAGATGAACTAGTTGGTGAAGTTCTTTTCTAAGATTGGTTGCCCCGGCTTACTTGAAATAAATTTTTTTTGTCCTTCTATTTTTTTTATAGGCAGCACTATGTGCTGTTCATGTCATCAGGAAGGTTCCTGAACTTATGGAGATGTTTTTACCAGCAACAAAAAATTTATTGAATGAGAAGAACCATGGTAATGTGATTTGGATGAACTCATAAAGTACTAAGAAAGGAAGGGTCAGCCTTGTGTTTCAGGGCTCTACAGTTACCATAGGTCTGGCCTGCCAGATCGTAGCTTTACAGTTAAATTGGTTTCTTTATAGTAAACCTACCTTTCAGTTCTGATCCTGTATCGCGTTATTAATGTTCAGTATGATATATCTTCAAATTTTATGTAAAAGCCGTCTGATTTCTTGACTATTTCATATAAAACAAGACATTTTTTCTTTGCTATCATGTATTAAGAGTATAAGATTACCAAAAATTCTTGTGAGTTATTTCTAACAGGAATCTGTAGTGTGCATTCAGATATCTTTATATAAAGCTTGAGAAAAGTTAAATGTAGTGTGGCTGGGCTTCCTTCCCCCCAAGACTTTTTGTTCTTACCTTGAAGTCATTGAAATGAGTTCCAAGTAAAGTTTTGTGTCTTATATACTAAGAAAAAAATGACACAATATATTTAATTTGATTAATTTAAACCACATTTTAATTAAATTAATTAAAATCTGTGCTCTGCTGTACTGTGTAGTGTTGAACACATGCAGTTTTAGCTAGGTCTGTCATTTATTACTTAGTGAAAAGTCTTTAGCTATCCTTTTTACTGACTTTGGGATAAGCAAATTTACTTGTCATTTGTGTTTTGATATATTTTATCTGAAAAATCTAAGGTTTTTGTCTGGGATTATTTGTCAGAGTGTAGCCAATAGTGCATTGCAGAAACATGGAGAAGGAGAGATGGAGTTTATACTAACTGAGCGTGGATATTCTAGGTGGACAGACTTGTTCTTGGCATTTTAGCCATTGCAAAGACTCTGGCTTGACCAAGGTTAAGCAGCAGCTCCTGCTGAATGCTCTTCTTCACAGGGCTTTGATTCTTGGGGGATTGAGAAGCAGGAGTAGCAAGTCTCCCCTTTGGGATGAAGCCCTGTTCTCTGGAGCTGAGTAGGCCCTCATTTTTGCCTCCCTTTGGCCTTTTCTCAGGTGTCCTTCACACATCTGTAGTCCTCCTCACAGAGATGTGTGAGCGGAGCCCAGACATGCTCGCACACTTCAGAAAGGTAGGTGCTTTCTGTGTGCCTTAGCCTTTATTGATTGAAAGATGATTTTCCTAAAAAGTACATGGTTTTTTCACGTAGAATTTTCTTTTGAAAGCAAGCTCTGAAGCTGAATAAAGGATTTGACTAGCCCTGTTGTGTGGTAGGGCTGGAAGCCAGATTTAGGCAAATAAGAGCTGGCACTAGTGTAGTGTTTCCCTTTTCAGAATAGAAGTCTTCCCTTGTTGGCAGACAAACTGCTCACGTGTTTTATCTGCTGCTTTCACGGTGACCCAGGAAATGTTACCTGAGGCCAAATTATAAATAGGATTTTTTTTCTTTCTTAAGGTGAAAATAGCAAACAATTTGAGGTCATTGATTCCTGTTATAGCCCTGCCTTTTTAAGGCTACCCCCTCCTATTTATTTATTTTTTCCTAAGACAGGGTTTATGTATGTAGCCTAGGCTATCCTGGAACTTGCTGTATAAACCCAGGTGGCTCAAACTCAGATTCACCTGTTTTTGCCTTCCAAGTGGTGGGATTAAAGCAAGCACCACTGCCCGGCTCCCTTTCCCCACTTTTTTTTTTTTAAGCATTTAAAGTAGGCAGTTTTATTTCTCCCTTTACTTATTGAGGAGGTTGCTGATCTTTGTATAATATATGTGTTGATTCCTTTAGAGAAGGTTGCTGAGCACTCTACAAAGATCTCATTTTGTATTTTAGATCTAACGACAGTTTTTTTTCTTTGCCTCACTCTCCCTTAGATGTTCATGTCTTGATTAAATTAATGTAAAATAGTATGAGACCCGTATCTGTCCCTAATGCTTGCTTTGTATGTTTTGTTCTTGTTGTCTGTTTGGAATCCTGCTGTATGTTAGAATGAAAAGGTAAGAATTAACCCTCTTTTTAGATGGTGCATGCTGGCTTTAGGTCCTTAGTAGCTTTTGTGTGTCCATCCACAAGTGTGGCTTTTAAACTATACTAATGCTGAAGCTCTGCTTAATACTGTGAATTATTTGTTCTAGCATTTTTGGCTAACTTCCTGGTCCAGTTTCTGTCTTGTCTTTTAAACTCCTGACTCCAAAGTCAGCCTTGGATTTCAGTTGTAGCCTTCCCTGAGTTGTAATTTTCCTGTATCTTACCTTCACTTTCATGGGAGAGACTGTGAGCAGCTGCTTGGCAGCTTTGCTCATGGCCATTCCGGTTCTGTCTGGAGCCCTTACACACAACACTGCTTCTTTTTGAAGTAGATAGTTTAGAGCCATCTGTGGGTAACTCATACTTGAAAAAACTCTATGTACTTTTGAGCTTTCAGTTCGGACTTGGAGCTCTTATTTCCCTCTTACCGGGATTTAATCTGAGAAGCTTTGGGGTATTGAAAGGATTTAGAGGTGGAGTACCTGGCACCAACTGACTTTCATGGCTGCAGCTTTCCCTTTGTCACCTTATGTTATTTGTCCTGTCATCAGTTTTAGTAACTTGCATTTTTGTCTGAAAAATATAGCTGGGTTCCAAGAACTTGTGTGCTGAGTTCTTAGACACGTGCTTTCTGTCCCAGGGCAGTCCCATGCAATGTGCTGGCCTTGGCAGCAAATAAGACAATTTCTGAATTTAGTAGCCCAAGGAAAAAGGACTTCTCCAAGAACTTACCCAGATTTTAAAAGGTGATTAGGGTTATATGTAGTCCACAGAATGAAGGCTGTGGAGAGTATGAAAGGTGAGCTGCTTATCTTCACAACACAGTCAACAGATTTACTGAGATTTTATTTACGGTTTATATATCTGCATAGCTTAGACTTGTCTTATTCTTGGAGTTGTCCAAATTCGATTTTTGTTTTGATGATTTAATGAGTCACTAAATTCTGAAGGATTATGGCTAACTTAAGTTCACATTATGTTTTCTTGCAGTTATAAGTGGCTTTAATGTTCTGAGTGTTTGGGGTGCATGCCTTGAGTGTAGCTTGGTATTTCTTTATAATCTCAATACCTTTCTAGGCTTGGGGAGTACAGAGGGAACAGCATAAACACAAAGAGGAAAAATAATGAGTTGCAGTAGAGTTGGCCTGTTCAGATTTCCTCCAGAAAGATGCAGTGTTTGTATCCTTCCTTATTTAGTTTTAGGTAATAAGAGCTGTTCATCTAGTTAGTTAATTGGGGTTTTCATTTGGAGACTGGGAAAGTTCAGTTGTGGCAGATATTTTGGAATAGGAGTTTAATATGAAGTAATTAATCAACAAAAAGGAAATGAGTGCTCATTTATTTGAAAGCATTTGTAACTTTAGATTGACAGTAATAATTGCCTCTTTGACATGGACCTAGTAAAGGCAGGACAAAGGAATTCTTGATTATAAGGAATGTATAGTCTCTTTGGTAAAATAAGAAAACACAATTGAGTGCTGATATTAAATCGTGACAGAATTTCATCATATAAGTCAAGAGAAGGGCCTTGGTATCTTAGGTGTGCTTTCTTTATTTATCTTTTCCATTTGGCCCATGCTGATCACTTTGGTATTTCCTGTTGCATTTTGGGAAAGGATACTTGACTAAACCTGTCTTCAGGGGGAAAGTCTTTTTTCCCCCCTGTTTGAAGTGTGGTATACTTTATATTTTAATAAGTCATTAGTTAATACTTTATATGAAATTTGTTAGAATGGATCAAAAGGAACTTCTTTTGCTATCCAATAGTTTCAAGTTCTATAAAAGTAGAGCTGCAGTATACCCCATCAGCCTGTTGTATTCGGTTTCCATAGGCTCCTGGCCCACTGTGATGCCTAGTGCCTTTACAAATGGAACTCTGGAGGAAAAAGATCTGGCTTGTTTTCATTTTGATGATAAAGTACATATTACTTATTAGGTTTCCACCTAAGTATCCGAGTTATACTTTTCAACCATCTTCAATACTGTATTTGTAGCAGAAGAAATTTCTTGTACTCAGACCCTTGCATCATTTTTCTAAATAAAGAATCTGCTTATTGAAGAGATAGTCTTAGATACTCACCTTTTGTTGTTGTTGTTGTTTTGATGCATCTTTTTTTTCTGCAGCTTGTTCCCCAATTAGTTCGTATCCTAAAGAACCTCATCATGTCCGGATATTCCCCAGAACATGATGTTTCTGGTATCAGTGACCCCTTTTTGCAGGTGAGATTGAAAAACATTTTGGTAATATCATTCGAATGCAATGATTTGAAGAAATGTTTCTGTCATCTTAAGTTTATATAGGGTACAAATTTGGTAATTCATTAATTATATGAATAAGTGAACCAGTACCAAATAAGTATTGTATTTAATTAATAAAATGACCATGTAATGTAAAATTTATCTTGTACTTAGGTACTTACTTATCAGTTAAGTAGCTAGTGGATATGGGGCCATGAAAGGTGGGTTATCTTATAGCTTAATTAAATGTAGAAGTGTGCGTGGGTTCTCTAAAAAGTGTTTAAAATTCTTCTGACTTATTGTTGATAGGATCTAAAACTTCATTTGAATTATTTGAATTTTATACTGAATGAGATTTGTTTGTGTTAGGCATAATTAGTTGACATTTTTTATTTTACATGTTAGGTACGAATTTTGCGGTTATTAAGAATTTTAGGACGAAATGATGATGATTCAAGTGAAGCTATGAATGATATATTAGCACAGGTGAGTTGATCCATCTTGGAGTATATTATTTTCATTTTCAACCTGCAGAGAGTAGACTGTGATTATTAGTGTGAGCAGTTCCTGTTCCTCCTTAGTGAGTGACTGCATTCCCAGCATGTCTTGTTGCACTAGACACTTTTTGGAAGTGTTGTTTTATCACTTATGCACCCCTCTTGTCTTTTCAGGTTGCCACTAATACAGAGACTAGTAAAAATGTAGGAAATGCTATTCTTTATGAAACGGTTTTGACTATCATGGATATTAAATCAGAGAGTGGATTGCGAGTAAGTCTTTTTGATCTTCTTTTCCTTCTAAACATTTAAATTAGAGTGAATTGAGCTTCAGTACTTTGGAAACAGATTCTATTTGGGACTTTAGAAAGGACTAATGTATAGTGCATAATGCTGTGTTTGTATGCTTTTATCTTGAGGAAAATACTAAAACTTGGAAAACTAAGGTAGGGTTGGCTCTATTTCTATTGTTAAGGAAACCTTTCAAAATAAGCTTTTATTAGAGCCACAACCTGAATTGTAGCTCATTATTTAAGCAAATCAGAGATAAAATATTTGAGGAAATTTATTTAAGGAATAAACCTCTATAGAGCAAGAGACTCAGGCAGTCCCAAAGGTATCCAGAGAGGGAAGTATTAGCCCCTTTCACATATAGCCCTGTAAGTCTACTTCCAGAGGAAGACACTTTGTGATGCTGTGTCTACATAGCATCTTGCTATATAATATAGACTGAGCTGGCCTGGAATTCCTGTAGTGTAGGTTGTCCTCAATATGATTCTTCTGCCTTAGCCTCCCAGTGCTAGGATTAGAGGTGTGCTCCACTGCATCCAGTCTCCTCCACTCCCCCCTTCACTTAACTTTGAAATAATCCTAGATTTTTTTTAAAGGATTTATTTTTTATTAATTGTGTATATGCATGTGTATGTGCTTGTGGTAAGAGCAGTGCCTGTGGAAGCCAGAACCAGAAAAGGATGTTGGCTTCCCTGGAGGTGGAGCTACAGATGGTTGTGAGCAGCCTAATATGGGAGCTGGGAACCAAATTTGGATCCGTTGGAGGTCAAGCAAGCATGTACTCTCAACTACTTAGCTGTCTCCAGCCCCTGAAGCCCTAGCATTTCAGCATATGCTGTGCCCTTTATTCAGCTTTTCCTAATATAATACCTTGAAAGTTTATAATCTTATCAAAACTACAACATTAACATTGACACTCTACTATTAAGTAAACTATAGACTTTATTCAGATTTCACCAAGTTTCCATGTGATATTTATTTTCTGTTACAAGATCCTTTCCATGAGCCCATATTACATTTAATTGTCACTTTAGTCTTCTGGTCCGTTAGTTTCTTAGTCTCATTTTATCTTTTGTGATTTTGACACTGTAGAAGTATTGACCAGTTATTTTACAGAATATAACTCAATTTAGTTTGTCTGAAATTTTTTCATGATTTTATAGGTTAAAGTTTAACTTTGCAGTTGAGCATACAAAGTAACACATACCTAGTTTTCTTTCCATTGTAATACCAACTGGGTGTGACTCCTCCAGCCCTGTGCTATCTATAAAAATTTACTTATTTATTTTATTTTTTTACATGAATGAGTTTTGTCTGCATGTATGTATATGCCTCATGTGCATGGTTCTTATGGAGTTTGGAAGAGGGCATTGGATCACCTGGAACTGGAGTTATGGTTGGTCGTGAGCCATCATGTGGGTGTTAGGAATTGAACCCAGGTTCTCTGCAAGAGCAAGAAGCTATTAACTGATGAGGCCTTTCTCCAGTCCCGTATGCTGGGTTTCTTTAGTACTGTAAAGTTACTATCTTACCCTTTCCTATTAAAATTTTTGGGAGGAGACACTTTGAGCCTGTGCAAATATACTTACAGACTTTTGCCCATGATTTTTGGTTTCCATCAGATGTTCTTATTTACAATAATTGCTAGGATGATATTCTAATGTTAGTTTCCTATTTTCTTCATTTTCTCCCCTCATTAAATGATGAGAGTTCTATGGAGTTCTCCATAAATTTGTTCATTAATCCAGTCAATTGTTAATAGTAGAATTGCTAATCCAGAGCCTTAAAAGAAACATACTTACTAGCTAAAGTATATTATTATGATATCTTAGAATATACCAAATCAACTTGGATAAGTTTTTTTTCTCTCCTTTAAAGCAAAAACAGCAGTATATGTATTCTCTACTCTCTTAGATAATGTTATCTTGAAGCTACTTTCTTATTCATACATTAAGATCAGTTTTGTGTGTGTGTGTGTGTGTGTGTGTGTGTGTTTCCAGTTGTGGTAGAAAATATATAACAAAATTTACCACTTGGATCATTTAAGGATGTATAGTAATGGGTTTAGTGCGTTGACATTACTTAGTAGCCAATATTGCTATCTTTGTCCATAGCTTTTTTGTCTTCCCAAATTTTTCTGTTCCTTACTTCCAAACTTTTTTTTAAATTAAAATGTTCTTTTAAATGATTTTCTTTTATGTGTATGGTTGTTCCTACTGCAAATATGTTGACGTACCACATGTTTATCTGGTTCTCGTGGAGACCAGAAGAGGGTATCAGATGCCTGGAACTTGATTTGCAGATGCTTATGAGCTACCACTGGGTTCTGGGAATTTATCTCAAGAACTCTGGAAGAGTAGCCAGTGCTCTCAGCTGCACCATTTTTCCAGCCTCTGTGCTTCCCACCTTTTTTTTTTTCCAAAGATTTATTTTGGAAAATTAGTCCTTTAATATCCACCATTTTGTTCTGTCTGTGAATTCTCCTCAGTACCTCTGGACTCTCCATAGTACTTTTGCAAAGATACAGAAAAAAATTAAAGCAACAAACTGTATTGGATATGCAGCTCAGTTGTAGAGTGTTTGCTTAGTGTGCACAAAGCCTTGGGTCCCATCGCTTCAGCAAAGGAAAAAAAGAATGTTCTATCTTCTTCCCTTCTAATCTGTACTCTTACTTACTCAATTCTTACTTCCAACACTAGATATGGGGTGATATTTTCAGTGATCACCAGTTGATATTCTCTAATATAACTCAGTTTAAATAGTTCGTGCCTGGAGAAGCATCAGGTTTTACAGGTTGAAGGCTTAGTTCTGTGGGCCAATCTCCCACATCAGATGCTAGTTATATGACTGGCATTTTTAACCAGCCAACTGTAATTTTATGTTCCTACATCCCTCTCCATGAGCTTAATGTAGTAGAGTGGCTTGCAGAATTAAGGGGGGCACTTAATTGTACTTGTTTATGGTAAAGGATATTCAAAGGATAGAGATGAGTATCTATATCAGTGAAACATGGGGGCAGAACATATGGGGGAGGGGTAAGAAACATTTTCCCCACATGTACCATCCTTTAGAAAACTCCATGTGTTTAGGTACCCAGAAGCTCCTAGGAGCCCTGTTCTTTTGGTTATTTTATGGAGGCCTCATTATGTAGGCATGATTGATTAAATCATTGGCTGTTGGTGATGATTATAACCCTCAGCACTTTTCCTTTCCAGGATCTTGGGAATGGGCTGAAAGTTCCAATTCTCTAACAACTTGAGTGCTCCTTCTGACAAACTAGTCCCTTCATGAGGCTATGCAGGGTCCATCAAGACTTACCTCATAGCATCTAAATGTCAGGATGGAGATGGCTTACTGGTTACAGTGGTTGCTGTTCTTCCAGAGGATTAGAGTTCCTAGCACCCACATGAGACAGTTCATTGTAACTGCATCAGTGTTCTCTTTGGATCTCTGAGAGTACCTGTGTGTGCTTTAACACACATACTCTCTCTCTCACACACACACTCACACTTTAAAAATAAGTCTTCTGAAAAAAAAAAAAAGCTAAATGAGATTTAGGAGCTGTATGCCAAGAACAATGATAGAGTATATTTCATAGTATTATGTTTTCATATGAATGCAACCATATAGTATTTATCCCTTGCTTGTGTCTTTATTAAGCATAATGTCAAGGTTCACTTGTGTTTTGTAATGTCTCAGATGCCTTTCTTGAAATGCCTGCATAGAACTCTCTTGTACATGCCAGTAATACATCCAGAAGATTTGTTTTATTACTGATGGATATCTAGAATGTCTCCTATTACTTGTTGCTGGAGACTTTGTGTATATGTTTGTACAGTTGTATTTGTCAGAAAAATTTCTAGGGTTAAACTACTAAAGTGGAGTACATATATATGTATGTCTTTTAGTTTTAAGATCTCAATTGACTTTACTATCATTTTAGAATTGGGCAGCATTTTGTAAAATATAGCAAATTTTTATATCTTCCAGTAATTACTGCTGAAATGGAATGTTATTTTTTAAAAAAATCTATTTTGTGTGGGGACATGTGCATATCTATACATGTCCACTATTGTGCACACATGGAACGTCAGAAGACAACTTGAGGGAATGGGTCCTTTCCTTCCAACATATGGGATCTGGAACTTGAAATCAGGTCATCAGGCTAGGTTGCAGCCATCTTTCTGGCCCCTGAAATGGAATATGATTTTAAGAGTTTGTTTTTAGCTATTTTTTTTTTCTTTTGCTAATAGTCTATAGATAACCAGCTGCCATCTTTAAGCAGCTTCTACTCAGAGGCTGGAAATTGATTTTTAGAGTTAGAAAACAATATAAATGTGTAACTTTTCTAGATTAAAAAACAAAACATAAAAAAACCTATGCTGTTTTTCTTTAGGTTCTAGCCATAAATATTCTCGGTCGATTCTTACTGAACAATGACAAAAATATTAGGTAAGTCAGCTGAAAAATTTCCCATGTCTTCTACATTATAAAAATTAGTATTTTATAGAGTGACTTTGCTCAAGACTATACGTACGTGTAGTATTTATTATATGATAAAGAATTTGAGGTAAATTTTAATTTAAATCTTAAAATTGCTTTTTTGTAAAGAATTTGAGGTTTTCTTTTACTGCTTAATTTTTTCTTATAAGTCAAGTACAAACATCCTACAAAGGGCCAGATGGTAAACATTTTAGATTTTCTGAATCACAGGGTTTTTGTAGCAACTACTCAATTTCATGGCTTTGGATCTTAAACTTAAGTTAATTTTTGGGCAGGGTGGTGGTGGGACTTGAGACAGAGTTTCTCTGTGTGGCCCTGGCTGTACTGGAACTCCATTTGTAGATCAGGCCGGCCTGGAATTTAGAGATCCATCTGCCTCAAAGTGTTGAGATTAAAGGTGTGCACACCATGCCCAGCTTTAAACTCAAATTATTATAGAAGCAATTTTGGTACTGGTATAAAAAAAGAGTGGAAACCATTCAAATGATAAAATTAAAATAATTTCCTTCTTCTTGTGCTTTGTGGGTAAGGCAGTGTGAAAAAGCATATTTACTTACTGTTTTCTTTGGAAGATTTATAAAGAGCTGAGTCAGTTACTTTTGAAAGATTAAATGGATGTTATTGTAAAAGCAAGGCTAATTCCAAAACCTCTTCAACTTGTCACTGCTGTAGATTTTCCTTTTCTTCCTTTAAAGATGTTGCTTCATAGCCTCTAGTTTTGTGTTTATCTTGACATTTGAAGACATGAGCATTTTCCTTATGTATTACACATCTCTTATTATTTAGGCAGCAGGAAAACTTTCTTGATCAAGATTTATATTTTAACTTGGTTATTGTGAAACTTTATTCTCTACAGATATGTTGCTCTGACATCTTTGTTGAAGACTGTGCAGACAGATCATAATGCTGTACAGAGGCACAGAAGCACAATTGTGGACTGTCTAAAAGATCTGGATGTCTCAATAAAAAGGTAAGAAAGATACTCTTTCTCCAGTGTTGTTAAGTGAAACAGATTTTTTTTTTTTTGATAAGTCTGTGTTCTCCACCAAGATAATTTTAGTAGTTTTGAGAGCCAGGCATTTAGGTATTTAGTCTTTGTGTTCAGAAATGAGTTAGCTCTCTCTCTCTCTAGTAAAATATTGACATGAGAAGTCTAAGTCAGTTAAAGAGACCAAATACTGAAGTGTGCACTGATAGTGCTTTTAGTTCTTAGGTAAAATAATTGGTACAAATACACTGGGCCAAACTCTGCTTAGTAGAGGTACTGTGTTACGTGTGCTGGAGGATGAAAATAAGGAGTGATCCATCGGCTAAGTGTCTTACCACTGTGCTGAAACTCAGTTTGCTGACAGCGCACTTTTTCACAGTACTTAACCTGTAGGCAAGTGGATTTCTTAGAATACTACGTCCAGAAACAACCGTTAGGCAGTTGACACTCTCAAAAGACATAAATACAAATCTCTTTGTTCAGTGGAATCTGGAAGGTTCTCATAGAACTGTGGGATTTATAGTTAGCTTTAATGAACTTTTGGTATGTGTTCAAAGTCAAAACAGGAGATTTAAAGTGATCTCTGAAGTTATTTAGTAAACAAACATTTATTTACACAGGACAAATGCTAAGTGCATGAATAGTTTACAGGTAAGGACCTAGACTTAGTAACACCAGGTTTTACTAGAGCCTTGCAGAGGGTTTTATAGCACCTTTTGTTGTTTATTGCAGTAAACCAATGAGAGGAAGTACTTTCTATGTTTGATTAATAGACTTGTTAAAATATAGTCACCAAGGGATCAAATGACCTAACCCTAAACTTTAGTCCTTGAAAAGGGCAATTCTGAAAATAGAAGTCAACTTTCTCACTTTTATTTTTGTTTTCTATGGCTTAGGGTTTTGATTAAAAATAAAACCCGTGTTTGACAGAAGATACAACATTAAGAGCTGAGACTCAGCCAGATTTGTTTCTCGTTACAACCCTATGCTTAACAGACTACATCATTTTCCCTACCCTTTCAGTACATTGGTTGCCTCCTGTGTAAGATGCAGGAAGAGGGCCACCCACTTCAGAGGCTTGTACAAGACTAATTTAATTCATATATAAAAACTACCTTAACATTTTATGGGAATGATTATATCTTTGAGAGTTGAATTGCTGTTGCTGTGTATTTAGTTAATGTGGAGTCATGCACTTACTTGTTAGTTTTGAAAAGTGTCATATTTCTGGTATTTTTCCCCAGAGACAGGTCTCAGATACCTGGGGTTGACCTTCAGCTCCTGACTCTGTTTCCAACTTCTAAGTGCTGACACTACAAGCATGTGCCATCATTTTTGCTATGAACAATATTTAAATTTTTGACCAAATATGAAAAGATTTATATGGAGTTTTGTATATTAAACTTTTTAGTTTTGACTTTATTACCAAACTTGATAGGCACCTATAGGGACTTTCATTTATCTTACAGATATTTTTTCTTTTTTATAGTCTGTTTCCTGTTCAGTTTGGGTTTTTTGTTAGTTGGTTTTTTGAAACAAAATTTCTCTGTGTAACAGTTCTGGCTGACCTGCAACTTGCTTTGTAGACCAGGGTTTGTAGACCACAAACTCACAGAGATTCACCTGCCTCTGCCTTCTGAGTTCTGGAATTAAAGGCATATGCCCACCACTGCCCAACCTGTTTGTTTTTACTATATTTTTTAATTTTTTTGATAGCATAATTGCCTCATTTCCCCCTTCCTTTTCTCCCTTCAGCCTCTCCCATGTATCCCTTGCTCTCATTTAAATTTGTGTCCTCTTTCTCTATAATCATTGTCACATAAATATGTGTGCGGTGTGTAAATGTATGTACATATATGTATATAAACATATTCCTAAATATATACATATAACCTGCTCAGTCTATCTAATGTTACTTGTATATATATGCTCTCAAAATTATGACCTCTTTTTCTTTGTTACGTGTGTATGTATGTGTTTACATACGTTTATACATATGTATGTATGTGTATATATATAGATGTCTGCACACACATATATACATATACATCTGCATACATACATATGTATATGTATGTATGTAACCTGTCAGTCTGTATAATGTTACTTGCATGTATTCAGGGCTGACCATTTGGTATTAGATAACCAATTGGTGTGCTCTTCCCTAGGGAAGACTATTTTTCTCTGCTCAGTATTCCTTAGTCCTTTGTTTAGGGTTCAGACCTTTTGTGCTTTCTACCACATTAGCATGTCTGTTGGTGTCCTATTTGTGTTTTGGGAACTGGATTTCTATGTAGTCCTGGCTGGTATGGAACTCATGTAGACCAGGTTGGCCTTTAACTTGTGGTGACCTTCTTGCCCGCTGCTTCTCCAGTGCTGGAATTATAGGCATGAACCACCATGCCTGGCTTCTATATTCTACCATTAAATTTTTTTTATTAATTAATTAAAAAATCTTTTGAAATAGAGTTTCACTGTGTAGTACTGACTTTCTGGAACTCAGTATATAGACCACATTGGCCTAAGCTCACAGAGATCTGTCTGCTCCTGTCTCCTGAGTGTTGGAATCAAAGGCATGTACTACCACACCTAGCAATTTCCTTTTCCTTTTTTGGTTTTTGAAGACAGGCTTTCTCTATCCCTGGCTGTCCGGGCACTCACTCTATAGACCAGGCTGGCCTTGAATTCAGAGATCCACTTGCCTCTGCCTCCTGAGTGCTGGAATTAAAGGCATGTACCACCACTGCCAAGCTATTTCTATTTTTTTAAATTAGTTATATTCATGTGTGTCTGTGGGGTTCATGTGCATGTGAGTACAGTTGCCCTCAGAGGCTAGAGGCATTGGCTTTTCCTGGAGTTGGAGTTAGAGATGTTGTAAGCTACCTGAGGACCTGAGTTCTTAATGACTGAACCATCTTTCTAGCCACGTAACTAACCAGTGTATTTTAAGATTTATTTTTATTACTTTTTTCTGTGTTTTGTGTTTTGAGACAGGGTTTCTCTGTAGCTTTGGAGCCTTTCCTGGAACTAGATCTTATAGACCAGACTCGCCTTGAACTCACAGAGGTCTGCCTGCTTCTGCCTCTCTAAGTGCTGGGATTAAAGGCGTGCGTCGCCACCGCCTGGCCTATTTTTATTACTTTTAATGATGTGTGCCTCCCCCCTTTGCTTTTTTTTTTTTTTGAGACAGGGTCTGATCTAGTCCAACTTGGACCGTTAAAACTCACTATATAGGGGAGAATGATCTTGAATTTCTTATCCTCCTGCCTCTACCTTCTTTAATGCTGGGAATATAGGCATGGGCCACTTTATTCAGTTTCTGCAGTGCAGAGGATTGAACCTAGAGCTTTGAACATGAAGGACAGGCACTCTAACAACTAGGTTACATCCCCAGTCCAATGGTAGTGTTTCATGTAAGCATAGTTATGTTATACTTACATGGAAGTGGAGTGCAAATAGAACAAGGGAAACAAATGTCATGTTTTTTTAAGTTTTTATTGGCATTGTTTATTTATTTACCCTATATATCCATCCATCTGCTTCCTTGCTTACTTGTTTGCTTGCTTGCTTGCTTGTTTGTTTATAAGACAGGGTCTCATGTAGCTCAGACTGATTCCTTCTCTCCCCCCCCTGCCACCCGCCCCACGACAGGGTTTCTTTGTGTAGCCCTAGCTGTCCCAGAACTAGCTCTGTGGATCAGGCTGACTGAATTTACAGAGATTTGTCTGTCTCTGCTTCCCAAGTGCTAGGATTAAATGGGACTAAAGTTGTGGGGTACCACTACTGACTAGACAGACCTTTTTTTTAGCTCTATAGTTGAGAATGACATCGACCCACTGATAATCCTGTCCTAAGAGCTAGGCTTGTAGGCACCTAAGTTCTCTCCAGGATTTCTGGAAAAAAGTGTAGAGTTAACACAGTGTCAGAACTAGCATATGAATATATTTTCATGCTTATCTGGCTTGTAAAGATTGGAATCACAAGATTGTGTGCATATTCATCTGTCAGTGCTTTTGATGTATAGTGAACATACTTGGGTATCTGTTACGTAAATATATATATATATATATATTTTTTTTCTCCCTCTGCAAGACGTGCAATGGAATTGAGTTTTGCCCTGGTAAACGGGAATAATATCCGAGGCATGATGAAGGAATTACTTTATTTTCTGGATTCATGTGAACCAGAATTTAAAGCAGATTGTGCATCTGGAATCTTTCTTGCTGCAGAAAAGTAAGATTTAATTTTTATTTTCATTGGTAGAAGGTGTTTGGAACTTCCTAAAAGCACCTTTAAAACATGGAACCAAGATATGTTGTAGACATGTTTAAAGCATGTACTGTTTATTTTTAGCTTTGAATTAGAAGTGATTGTAGCCAATATTGAAATATATTAAAACCAAACAAAATTCTACTTATGTGAACTTTGCTTCTATATCCATTCTTTCACCTTACATCTATTATGAAGAGGCAGAAGAGCATCTGAATTGAAGTTATTTATGAGTAAAAGTACTTCTCAGTAGTAGTAGTGTAAATATTCTTTCTCTCATTCCTGAATATCTCACTCTGAATTTAAAAGAACTGGGTCTCAGCTTTGGTCTTACTTGTGTCCTTTGGGCAATGCGTGCAGTATGCATGTTTGCATTATGTGTGGGCATGTACACGTGGAGGTTCAAGATTGATGTCCAGGATCATCCTCAGTTGCTCTTCTAACTTATTCATTGATGGACAGTCTCTCAGTCAAACCCAGAGCTGTATGATTTGTCCAAGTCTCTCAAGCCAGCTTGCTCTAGATATTCCTTGTCTCTGCCTCCTGAGGATGCCACACTCACCATATTGTATTTATGTGAGTTCTGGAGATCTAACTTGTAATTTAAAGAAAGGTGGCGCATGAGAGAAAGACGTCATGAGACTGAGCTCAGGTAGAGGGATTTTTTATTGGGGGAAAATGAATGGGAAGAGGGAAGAGTGAAGACTAGCCTCTGGAAACAGGAATGGCAGAAGGGGAGAGAGAGACAGGCAGAGAGACAGAAAGAGAAACAGAAAGAGAGAGAGAAGAGATGGGAGGTGGGTAAAGCTCAGTTTTTAAAAGGGAACGTAGCGAACATGCACAGAGGTGCTCTTAGTCACCGCAGCTGAGGATGTTATCCTGTCAGGACTCCAGGGGCAGGCCAGTACAGATGCCTGAGTACTAACATTAACTCTGGTTTTTAGATTTCTAAAGCAAGTGTTTTAACCACTGCGCTCTCTCCAGTCCTCTTTATTTGCTTTCTTTTTTCCTGAATATATGATTTGTCTTCTGAGAAACTGAGACAAAGTCTCATCCTTTGAATTTAGCTGCTCCTATTGTAAAATACTGAGAAATGTAAGTTTGATTGTATTTGATTGTTCACTGAATTAAATGATGTTTTTTGCTAGGTTTAATGGTGAAACATCTCCAAATAGAATCATTTAACTAGAAAACTTGGAAAAGTTTGTAGAATAGTTTTTGAAAGTCACTGGATATAGTACAGGTTATTAATTTCAATGTTTTCCACCTTATTTTCTCAGGTATGCACCTTCTAAACGGTGGCATATAGATACAATTATGCGTGTCCTGACAACGGTATGTAGCCTTTTAAGTTAGACTATATACTAAATGTACCTAGAAATGAGGCAGATGAAGCCCCTGTTGTCATGGAGGTTGTATCCAACTGGAAGAGATTGGCAATTATATAACTGTTCTGGTTTTCCTTTGATAAAACACTGACCAAAACCAAGTTGGGAGAAAAGGGTTTGGAGTTGAAGTTACAGTCTATAGAAGGAAACAGAGTCAGGAACCTGGAGGCAGCAATTGAAGCAGAGGCCACAGAGGAGTGCTGCGTACTGACTTGTTTCCCCATGGCTTGCTCAGATTACTTTTATATAAAACCTAGGTCCACCTGGACAGGGGTAGTACCACTCCCACTGAGCTTGTTCTTCTGTCCCCTTCCCCCAATCATTAATCAAAAAAATCCCCCACAGACACGTCCACAGACTAATCTGACGAAGGCAGTTCCTCAGTTGAGGGTCCCTCCTCCTCAGTGACTAGTTTTTGTCAAATTGACAAGTTAAGGGTTTCACAGTGTTAGCTAGGCTAACCTTCCAGTATGTAGCATATTGTTAGGGAGGGATAGATGCTGGCGTATTAAGGCAACTAGCAACGTGTTATATTTAGTGTGGTCAGAGGTTGTTTTAGACAAGGTAACATTTGAGAAAAGGGCTTTATGGAAGGAGGAACAGGTCATTCATATATCTCAGGGTAGTATGTCCTAATCAAAGGAAATAGTAAGTGCAATGTCCTGGGGCAGCAAGCTTGGCAACAGAAAGACAAGTGAAGCCAGTAAATGGAGAGACGTAGTGGATAGATTGAAATCAAAGATGTAAGGAGGAACCATTATATGGAGTTTCATAAGTGTTTGAATTTTATTTTGAATTTGATAGGAAGGTGTTGCAAATAATTTTTTCCTTGCAGTGCCAGGGATCAAACCCAGGCACCTTGTACATACTAGGCAAGTACTTGAACTTTGAGTTCTATCCTCTGTTCAGTTATTGCAAGGTTTGAAATGACTATGTTCATCTTACAGGTCCAGTTTTAGATGTTGACTTTTCTTTGGCATTCTTCTTAGACTTGAGGATTTGTTTCCTTCCTTCCTAACTAGTTAGCAGAGTGTGATGGCATAATAAGAAAATATATTGGGGCCTGGAGAGATGGCTTAGAGGTTAAGAGCACTGACTGCCCTTCCAGAGTTCCTGAGTTTAATTCCCACTCACCACATGGTGGCTCACAACCATCCGTATTGAGATCTGGTGTCCTCTTCTGGCATGCAGGCATACATGCAGGCAGAACACCGCACACATAATAAACAAACAAACAAACAAATAAATAAATGAAGATATACTATATGTCATGATGTTACTAGAAATGGATACCATAAAGGAAAATATTCTCACACAGTGACTGCATTAAAATAGGAAAAACATAAAGCAAAAGGGAAAAACTGACAGATCTAGGAACTAAGTAGGGAAAACATTGTAACATGACAGCATATTAATATCTTTAATACATAAATAAAAATGGAAAAAGTCCAATGAACAGAGTCATTGGCATTTAAATAGATCACAAAAAGAGAAGAAAATATTTAACAAGTGAAAAATAGACTTACTAGTAAAGAAATAATTAAAAATAAAAGCAAAGTGTCTTTTTAATCTATAGTATTTTCTCTGAGATGGGCCCTCATGTAGTTCAGGCTGGAGTTGAGCTGCTATACAGCCAAGGCTGACCTTGAACTCTGTGATCATAGGGATGTGCCACTGTACCTGTCCTCATACTTTCTCTTTTCGCTATTAAGTCTTTTTTCTACCATATTTTTTGTTTTTGAGACAAGGTCTTACTGTGTTGGTCAGGCTAGCCTTACAGTTAGTTGGAAGGACAGGTATGGCCAACCCACTTAGCTTCTATTGTACTCTCTAAATCCAATTTCTAGTGTTGCTTAAAAAAAGAAACAGGTAAAAAGTGCCTGCCATCGATTCTGGTGACCTGAGTTCATTCCCTGCAGTGCTCATGTTGACAGAAGAGAATTGACTCTCAAAAATGTCTCCTACCTCCACATGCATGCCACAGCACACAAACCCATACCCACACACATAAAATGGATAAAAATGTAATTAACATTTAAAACAGTAGAGAACAGACCTCATTCTTCACTTGATAGTGTAATAAAATGGTATTTTTTCAGAGTGCAGTATGAAAGAATGCAATGAAAGTCTTATGTTGTACTTTTTGCTGTATCGATACAAAGTTTTAGGCTTTAGCTTACAAAAATAAGAAAGTGCGCAAAAATGTTCGTTTCAATCTTGTTTATCATAGAGGCAAACTGGAAGCAACTGTTGGTGCATAAATGAGAATTAGTTAAGTAAATTATGATTATTTAGATGCATTTGTTACTGGACATGGTGGCTTGTGACTGTAATCTTAGCACTTAGCACTTAGCACTTTGTTTAATGACCCTGCCATTAAACAAACAGTACAGCAATAGGAAGGTCTATTTTTTTTTTAGGGAATTTTCTAGCATATGCTAGTTTCTATTTTGCTACGGAATTAATTTCATAGATTTGAAGTTGATAAATGTAATTGATAATGGGGAACAATCTCTATTTAGTTATTTATTATTTTAGTTTTTTGAGACAGGATTTCTCTGTGTAACAGCCCTGACTGTCCTGGAACTCACTTTGTAGACCAGGCTGGCCTTGGAGTCACAGAGATCCGCATGCCTCTGCCTTGCAAGTGCTGGTATTAAAGATGTGCACCATCACTGTTAAAATAGAAAAGTCTATTTTAACAAAAATCATGATGAATTACAACACTCACTCTTTGGCTTGGTGAAATCCTAAAGAAGGGAAAATTAGAGTTCTTGGAGGAGAATCTTGTGAAATGCTTGCAATTGTCACTTTTCTAGCTGACCTCTGTTCTCTTATGACGATCATGTGATTTGTCTTCTTTAGCCCTTTAAGAATGTAATGTTATAATCTTGTAGCAATTCCCCCTCTTTCACAGATACTGACAGCCACCCTATTGTGTCATTGCAGACTGGATATTAATGTTATGGTAGTTAACAGAGTTGGTCTTAGGCTCTTCTGTGAACCTCTTCCATCAAAAGGTTTAAGAACTGTCTTACTTAGTGTTTTTACTGTTGTGAAAAGACACCATGACCATGGGAACTCTTACAATGAAAAACATTTAATTGGGGGGCTCGTTTACATTTTCAAAGGTTAGTCTATTATCATGGTGGCATGTAGGTAGACTTGGTGCTGGAGAAGTAGCTGAGAGTCCTACATCTTGCAGGCAACAGGAAGTGGTCTGAGACACTGGGTGGTATCTTGAGCATGTGTGAGACCTCAAAGCCTGCCTCCACAGTGACACACTTGCTCCAACAAGACCACACCTTCTCTTCAAGGACACACTGCCCATTAGTTCCACTCCCTTTGGGGGGCATTTTCTTTCAGACTACCGCAAGAACAGATCCTACTTAGGCCACATGCCTTTGATTTTTCTTTAGAGACCCCATCATGCTGTCTGTTTGTGATGCTAGGGCCTGAAACTCAGAGCCCTGCATATGTTGTTTCCCCTCTGTCCATGTTATATACATGATTTTTATTCTTGAAAATTCATTAAGCTGGTTTTTTTTTTTTTATGGCCAAGAGTGTGTCTTTTTGGTTCAGTGTGAATTTGAAAAGGTTTGTTTGTTGTTGGATACTGTAGTTTCTAACTCTCAGATTGTAGTGATGCCTTCTCTTTTTTGAAAGTACTTGATAAGGGAAGTATGGAAATAAGTCATACTACAGATTACCAACTTTTTACATTCCCACTTTATTTCTGACCATTTTTCTTGGTGTTGAGTGAACATTCTGGTTTCTCGTGATTTCCCATCCTTCCAAAATACCCAGGTTAGGTCTGGCCTGTGTAAACCAGCTGTGCTATTGTGTTCTGCAGTGGAGAGAACCAGGCTGGCTGATGTTAGCTGGGATCCCCATTCCATGTCCCACATGGCTAGTTATAGCACTCTAACTGCCCAAGAGTTAGCTTCCCCATAGATTAAATGGCTTTGATTTTTCATGGCTACAGATACTGCCTCAGATTTTATCATTTGGGAGAATATTAGAAATATCAAGTTAATAATGAAAAGACAAAACCCAGCTGTTAAAAATCTGTAATCCTAGCTACTGGGAGGTTGAAAGTTCAAACCTTGGTAGTAGTTAAACTTGGTAGTTGCCTTGGTAGTTAAACTGTGCCTCAAAATAAAAGTAGTAGAGATGGCTCATCTAGTAAAATGCTTGCCGGGCAAATTGTGGACCTGAGCTTGATTCCCAGACCATGTAAAGAAAAGGCTGGATGTAATGGAGCACTCCTGTGATTCCTGGAGCTTGGTGTCTAGCTAGCCTAGCTGAACTGGAAGCTCCTGGATCCCTGTCTAAAATCAATCAGGTGGAGTGTGGCTGAGGAAGATACCTGATGCCAACCTCTGGCTCAGTATTTATGCACATACATACATGCATAGACACAAACACACAAGTAACAAAAGGATGGAGGTGGAGTTGGTGCTGGAGAGATGACTCAATGACTAAGTATTTGTTGCTATTGTAGAGGACCCAGATTTGGTTCCCAGTGGTTTAAAACCATTTGTTTCCCCAGTTCTAGGGGATCCAATGCCCTCTTTTGACTGAACGGGCTCCAGGCACACATGTGGACATACACATAGACAAAATATTTATACATTGTCTTAGTTAGATTTTTATTGCTGTGAAGAGACAACATGACCATACAACTCTATAAGTTGTATAAGAAAACATTTAATTGGGGTGACCCACTTACAGTTTCAGAGGTTCAGCTCATTGTCATCATGACAGGGAGCATGGCAACATGTAGACAGATGTGATGCTGGAGCTGAGAGTCCCACATTTTGACTCAGAAGCAACAGAACGTCGGCTGACTCACTAGGCAGGATCTTGAGCATAGGAAACCTCAAAGCCTACCCCCATAGTGACACATTTCCTCCAGGAAGGTCATACCCACTCCAATAAAGCCACACCTTAATAGTGCCACTCCCTATGAGCTTATGGAGGCCAAATACATTCAAACTGCAACATAAATATACAAATTAAAAAGGGGGGCAACTGGAGAGAAGGTTCCGTGGTAGAGTTCTTACCTATTATGTATAAGACTCTGTTCAATCCCAGGTGTCACACCAAAATCCTCCCATCAGTGCATGGAATAATTAAATACAAAATATCTCCCATCCCTAGGGCTATATTATTGATCATATTAGTAAATACTAGTTTTTAAATAACAGTGTGATACTTTAAGCTTGTTTTTGAAAAGTTCATATGCTATGCTAGGGTGTAGTTGAGTGGTAATGTTTGCCTAGGCTCTGTGAGAACCGAACTAACAAAACAAAACAAGGTTGATTTGACCTTTGATGCTGTGCACAGGCACTGTTCCTCACATTCCCCAGATGAGTGCTCACTTTGCTCATGCAGTTTTAACAGCTGTGCAAAACAGAAGTGGTGATTAAGTTCCCAGAAAATACATCTTTTTTTTTTAAAAATTTATTCAGCTTGTTTGCATCTACTTATTCATTCATCTGTTCACTCATTCATTTATTCATTTACTTTAGGGTTCTACCTAAGTAGAAAAAAAGTCATCCCTAGGAATTTGAGACTTTGTATTTTGATTTTGACTGGAACTTTTTTGTTAGACTTAGGTAGAATTAAATGGTTTAAATATTTTAGCAGACTTTGAAGCTTGAGGTGTTTATGGGCCTGGCAGGTATAATCAATCTGTCTTTCCCTCCCTCCCTCCCTCCCTCCCTCCCTCCCTCCCTCTATCTCCCTCCCTCTTTTTTTTTTGTGATCTTTTCCAAAGCCAACAGTTGTATTTACCTGCACCTGCCAACACTGCTTGTGTGTTCTAGGATAATTGTTCCTGTTTCCTTTTAGGCAGGAAGTTATGTTCGGGATGATGCAGTCCCCAACTTGATTCAGTTAATTACCAATAGTGTGGAGATGCATGCATACACTGTCCAGCGCTTGTACAAGGCAATTCTTGGTGATTATTCTCAAGTAAGTACTTTATTTTCTGTTACTTCATGGGAAAAAATACCCTTTCTTTTCTTCTTATGTCACTATCACTCCACATACAATGTTTTCAACTTTATAATTAGATGATTTATAATTTACATTAAATAATTTTGGGGCCTGGACAGTAGCTCAGACAATAAACTTTCTTGACTTTGCAGCATCTTGTCATGAGGACCTGAGTTTTATCCCTTGTGCCCTTGTTTTTTTTTTTTATTATTATTATTATTATTTACTTTTTGAGACAAGATCTCACTGTGTTCCTTTGGCTACCCTGTATGTAACTCACTGTGTAGTCCAGGCTGTACCTCTGTGTCCGGGTCTGGATTATAAAGGGCATGTACCACCACTCACCACCTGTACCCCCTTGACCCCCTTTAAAGGCAAGTGTGGCCGCCCAGGCTTATATAATTCTAGTGCTGGTGAGGAGGAGACAGGAGAATCCCTGTGGCTTGCTGACCAGCCAGCTTAGGCTGCTCGGTGAGGCTCAAGTCAGTGAGAGAGCGTATCTCAAAAACAAATGGCTGAGAACTGTGGCTGAGACTGCAGACATTGCTAAGTGTTTGAGGTTCTGGCTGCACAAGCAGAAATCCTGATAATCATAGCATCACCAGAACCAATATGAACAACATAAAAGTGGTATAGATGGGATCACCAGAACCAACAGAAGAAATATAGAAGTGATTGTGTGCCTGTTCACCTGTGATTCTAGTGCACAGAAGATCACATAACCTGCAGAACAGGCTGAATCAAGTCTGGTAACCGTATCTGTGAGCTCTGTGTTCAGTAGAGAGACCCTGCATCAATGAATAAGGTGGATATGGAGTGAAGACTCCCAATGTCAACCTTAGACATGTACACATGCATATAAATCCATACACATATGTTCACATGCATACACACATTAGAAAAGGTTGGCAGCATCTGAGAAGCAGCAGAGGTTTTCTTCTGGCCTCCACATACACTTTCACACATGTGCATGCACATACACTTAAACCAGTATATAAAAAAACGCACATACATGTATACCTGTACATGTATACATGCATGCATATACAGACACACAACAAAGCAGTTTTGGGAAGATTGAAGGCCTTGACTTTCTTTTGGCAGCAACCCTTGGTACAAGTGGCTGCGTGGTGTATAGGTGAATATGGCGATCTTCTTGTGTCTGGCCAATGTGAAGAGGAAGAGCCTATTCAGGTATCTCTTGTTACTTTTAGTTAAGGAGGGAACCAGATTATGTTTTTGATGGAGTAGTGTTTAATGGGGAGTTGGAATTGATTCCTTGAAAACGTTTTATAGAAGTAGTATCAAGACTGTGTTTTAGACATGTGGCACTTAGATTATTATGTGGATTTAAATCTGTTTCAGTTGGACTCGGGGGTGTAGTTGGATTATTGAGTGCTAGATCAGTAGTGGGTTCCATCCCCAGTACCCAACACAAAAACATGACTATTCATGTCTCACTCTTTTCCATAGCAAATGGAATTCTGGTTTCTCTTATTCTTTGGGCATGTTCATGTTTCCATTTGCTTGTTGAAAGGTTGACTTTTGAAAACATTTTGGCAAGTCTTGTGTGTATGCTTCTTCTCCTTCTGTTACTTAAAATATAACCTATTCTTAATTGCCGTTGGTCATTTTTTAAAACATGCTCTGACCAGTGGTTTAGCTTAGCACAGACAGTAGGAGAGACAGCACCCTCCAGCTCACCTGAGACCCATGCTTTAGTTTCCATTGGCTACATGTTGCATCTTCTTTTTCCACCGCAGGTGACTGAAGATGAAGTTTTGGATATTTTAGAAAGTGTCCTGATCTCTAATATGTCCACCTCTGTGACACGAGGTTACGCTCTCACTGCCATTATGAAGCTTTCTACTCGATTCACCTGTACTGTAAAGTGAGTATTGAGGAAAGTAGAGTGAAAGGTTGTACACACTTGTGTGTACACTTATGGAGGTCGGAGGTTGATGTCTAATGTCTTCTACTATTGCTCGCCACCTTACGTTTTGAGCTTACTTAGCTGTAAGCTCACGTGGTTTAAGAAGTTGGCCAGAGAGCTTCAAGAATCTGTCTCTGGGTGTCCACCTCAATAGCACTAGACCCAGGGTTGATCCCAAGCGCTGCATAAACAGGGTCTAGATCAGGTGTTTATGGTCATCCTTGACTATATAACTAATTTCAGGCCAACTTAGATTACATGAGACTCTGTCTGCGAAATTTAAAATTTATTTAAAATTTATTATGGAAAACTTCAAGAATAGACACAAATGGGGCTAGAGAGATGACTCAGGTAGTAGTTAAGAGCATTTGCTGCCCTTGCAGAGGATCCAGGTTCAATTCCCAGCACCCACTGGTAGTTGACAGCCACCTGTTCCAGTTGTATTGATCTGATACCCTTCTCTAGCTTCCTCAGGCATTGTACATACAAGGTGAACTAGTATACATGTAGACAAGGAATTCAAACACATAAAATAAACTTTAGATAAAAAGGAATAGAGAAAATAGAGATAATAATGAGTTTTCATTTACTTAGTACCACATGCACACTCAGAATGATCAGTTTATAGTTAATCCTCATTTTGTTCTGTCATTGTCTCACCGTACTGTGGATTATTTTGTAGCTAAAGCTGTAGTTTTACAATCCAGTCTCTAACATTTGCCCCTAAAATTTTGTGGTTTTTTTGTATTCTTTTTTGTTTGTTTGAGACAAGATCTTATACCATGTTATTTTGGACTGCCTTGGAATCCAGAGATTTGCCTGCCCCTGCCTCTCAAGTACTCGGATTAAAGGCGTGTACTACTATTCCTGCCTTCAGTTATTATATTCTGAAATATTGGTGTAGGAATAAAAATGTATGTGTGTGTTTAAATCTTTTAAGTTTTACTTGATGCTATTTTGAGTAAAAATTGGCTGAGTCAGTTTTCCAGACAAAGTTAGTTTTCCTAGACTTTCTATTTCATTTTCAATGAAGACTTCATGAGAATTATAATTTTTTAGTATTTAAATTGCTAAATGGAAGAATTTATGGTGAGCATTCTGATGCTAAAACCTTATTTTTAAAGATACTAAGAAAAAGAATTGGATAGTACAGATTCCTTTTGTGGCAAAATGATGGGTACTTTTGTTGTGCAAGGTTTTTTTTCTTTTTTCACTGCTGGGCCTTAAACAGATATGCAAGTGCTGTATCACTAAGCTGTGTTTGAAAACCTCAAGCAAGTTTAAAGAGGTGCAATAAATACTTAGAAATCTGTCATTACATTTAGAATCACATAATTGTGAATGAATAGAAATAAGACAATGGTATTCTGTTCTTGAAATGTGAATTAAAGAAACATAGATCATTAAAAAAAATTTAACCAGGAAACACTGTTTTTAACATTTTCACTGCTTTATTATGAATTTTCTGTTTTGAATACTTGATTTCATTTGTCATTTTATCCTACAGTCGAATTAAGAAAGTGGTTTCTATCTATGGAAGCAGCATCGATGTAGAACTCCAGCAGAGGGCAGTAGAATACAATGCACTTTTTAAGAAATATGACCATATGAGGTAAGCAAAATAATCCAAGCCAATATATGTCCCTCTATCATTCTGAGTAACTTGTCCTTGTAGCCTGTGAAGAAGACACATTGCTTGTGTGGCACTCACTGAGTTTGTAACCCTCCTTAGCTTTCATTGCTTGGCTGCATCTGTTTTGTCCATTTTTCTCTTCTGCCTAACTTCTAAAGAAATAAATGTATTGAGCCGGGTGTGGTGCGGCCTGCTTTCAATTCCAGCACCTGGGAGGCAGAGACAGGTGGGTCTCTGTGAGTTTAAGGCCGGCCTAGTCCACACAGTGAGATCCAGGCCAGCCAGAATTAAGTGGTAAGAACCTGTCTCAAAATAAATAAATAAAAATTATTGTGTGTTTTTCATTGCATGCCTCCTCCTATATAAAGTTTGTATCATTTTACATTTTATTTGGTTAAAAGGCAGTTTTTATATTTTTTCAAGAGAAATAATTTTATTCAAATCTCATTACTTCAAACATTTGGTGTTTTTGCCCCTCCCCCATCTTCTGTTATATAATACTCAACTCATGACTGAAGTCTGCTAATATCTGTCAATTTACCTTTCTTCACCTTAGCCTCAGCTACTGGGGATTTGGGATATTTTGTTCATTTAAGATTTCTTGCCTGTTCTTAACCCAGTTAAGAATTTAGATCATATATATTTTTGTAATCCACCTTTTACTTTAGTGTGTGTGTTGGGTGGGAAGGGGAGATGCTTCTCCCTATTAGGCTTCAAAATTAATCATTACTGGAGGTTGTTTTATGCAGGGAGTCTAAGTTAACTGCCTAGAATGTAACCACTTCAGATTCTTCTAGGTCTGCCCTACTTGAAAGAATGCCTGTCATGGAAAAGGTGACCACAAATGGCCCTTCTGAGATTGTGCAGACAAATGGAGAGACAGAACCAGCTCCACTAGAGACGAAACCACCACCCTCTGGGCCACAGCCCACCAGCCAGGTAGCCTTTACTTGCTTGTCTGGGGCTCCTGGTGTTATTTTAGTCCTTGTAGCTTATTTCTTGGTTGATATCCTTTTGTGGTTTCTGATTGCTTGATAATTGTATTTGTTGATGTTAAGTATTGGAAAAAACTTGTTAAATAGACTTTAGACAGATAACTTATGAATGAAGGTGTTATTTCCTTATTTAGGCCAATGATTTATTGGATTTGTTGGGAGGAAATGACATAACACCTGTTATTCCAACTGTACCTACCAGCAAACCGGCTTCTGCTGGAGGAGAACTTCTTGACTTGCTGGGAGACATCACCCTAACAGGTGAGGCCAGACTGGAGTTACTGTTTGGATAGCAATAGAGATCTTAGGGGAGATGATACTGAAAGCACTTTCCAGAGGAGTCAGCTGAGGCTAGAAGAGTCTCTGAGAAGCGAGGGTAGAATTGGCAACATCTAGGATATAAGCTGCCATGTTGATGCTCAGGATAATCCAGAGGGTTTCCTTAAAGGCTAACTTAATTTTGGAAGGATGGGTTGTTTCTAGTATTTTAAGATAGAAAGGACTTCCTTTTTGAGAATAGAAAAAAAATGTATTTCCAGTCAATTCTGTTTTTAGTTGGTGCCTCAAAAGGAACCTTGTCCAGATGTCTTTCTGATCATGGTTAGTTTTTAACAGCTGTGGACATTTGTGGTGATGAGTTAACTTACTACATTCCATCTTCCCTCCCTGCTTTTATTAAAGCAACCAAAGGAGAAAGCACCCACCATTAGTGTGGCCTTTTTTGTTTTATTTATATGCACTGGTCATTTGTAACTGGTGTGTCCAAGAGTATCACTGAGGTGTGTAATTTTATCCTAATTGTTATGTAAAGTGTGACTGAAAAGTTGGTGTCTTTAATAGTTGTACTGGTGGCCTTGTTGTCCTGAGAAGAAAACAGCAAGAGGTTCAGAGTATCTCTGCTCCCTGCCTGCTCTAAATTAGTTCCCTATAAACAGTAGACTTCCAGAGCTCTCATATATATATCTCAGTCTCTCTCTCTCTCTCTCTCTCTCTCTCTCTCTCTCTCTCTCTCTCTCTCACACACACACACACACACACACACACACCCCACACACACACACACACACACATACACACACACACACACCACACACACCACACACACCACACACACTTACTTTGGAATCACTGTGAAGCCTGGCTGGCCTGGAACTCAAAAAGAGACCTGCTTGCCGCTGTGATTAAACAGATGGGCCACTATGCCTAACCCACAAGTTATATTTTAGCATAGTTTAAAAAAAGCAACTTGTTTAATGCCTTTATAGTCATTTACAATTAGTCAGTTTCAGGGTTGGAGATGCAGTTATTGGGTAGAATGACTGCCTAGGATTCACAAAGCTCTGGGTTTTATCCCTAGCACTGATAAGCCTGATGTGATAGTACACACCTGTAATCCCACCACACAGGAGGTGAAGGCAGGAGAATCAGATGTTCAGGGTTATTTTTGGTTACATAGTGAGTTTGAGGCCAGCCTGGGTCTGTATATAAGGAGGGGATAGGGCGTAATGAGAGAGACAATTTTAGACCTGCAGAGGTCAAAACTATACTAGGTAACTGAAAACCAACATTAGTTCAAGGTCTTCATGTTTTTAGCTCAATTTTAAAATTTTACTTTTATTTCTTTTTGCGTGGTTTGGATCTTGCCATGTAGTCTAGTCTAACCTTTAGCTTGACTCTTCCTGCTTTAGCTTTCTGTGTGATAGAATTACAGTTCTATGCCACTGTGCCTGGCATGACTATATTTTTCAATGTTCCTCTAATATTTTATCAATAAGTACAGTATTAGATGAGCATTGTGGTACATGCCTATAATCCCAGTATTTAGATCTTGAGTTCAAGACCAGCCTAAGTGTCATGATGAAACTTTGTCTTAAATAAAACCAACCAATCAAGCAAGCAGCTTCAGATTATTATATGGTAGGATTGAGCCCCCTTTAAGATTCCCTTTTAAGAAAAAAAGAAAAATGAAGGATACCCTTGTCATTCAGGTTCTTTTCTATAAATTGCTTGTTATATATCTTATCACTCTTTATTTGGGTTATCTTTTTCATTGAGATATTTATAACTTGAATATTTAACCCATTTGTTGTTGTATAATAGACATTTTCCCTTACTTGTGGTCTCCCTTTTACTTCATGCTAATTTTTGATGAACAGAAGTTAAAGTATTTGAATTTTTGCTTCTTCCTGTTTGGTCTGTGCTTTTTGTATACTGGTTAGGTATCCTTTCTTTAACTACAGTGTTTCCCTGAGAGTGACTTTCTTTTGAAATCTTTTTTAGGTTCTCCAGCTGCTGCTCCTACCCCTGCCTCAGTGCCACAGATATCACAGCCCCCCTTCTTGTTGGATGGGCTTTCGTCACAGCCTCTCTTCAATGACATTACTCCAGGTACAGCTATCATTTCCATTGTCAATTGAGCACCAAGTGCTGGTTACTGAGCTTCTATATTATCTGGCTCCAGTGTGACTGATCTTTCTATATTTCCCCAGGCATCCCCTCCATCACAGCATACAGTAAGAATGGCTTGAAGATAGAATTCACCTTTGAACGGTCAAACACCAACCCCAGTGTAACAGTGATAACGATACAGGCCTCTAACAGCACAGAGCTAGACATGACGGACTTTGTTTTCCAGGCTGCAGTACCAAAGGTACTACAATGTCTTCCCTACCTTTTTCTTTTGATTAAAAATTAGCTAACTTTGTTTTGTGCATTTGATGAAGAACATATTTAATGTTTAGAGATTATTAAATTTTCAAATTTAACTTAACTCTGCAGTGTTACAGAATCATTGTAGTTTATTGAGGCATGTCATTTTAGTGAATACTTTTACTTTGTTATACTCTCTTTAAAATTTTTATGTGTATTTGGGTGGATCTCTATAAATGTATGGTGTGCGTGTGTTCCTCCACTGAGGCCAGAAAGGATTACCTGATTCCCTGGAGCTGGAATTATAGGTGGTTATGAATTATCTAAGGTGGTTCCTGGGAATTGAATTTGCATCCTCTGGAAGAGCAGCAATTGCTTTTAGCTGCTGAGCCATCTCTCCTGCCCCAGTTAACACACATACTTTCAGCTGGGAAAATGAAAGACGATTCAGCTGGATGTGGTGACACATGCTTGAAATCTCAGCACTTGCGAGGAAAAGGCAGGAAGATTCCCATAAGTTCAGTGCCAGCCTTATCTAAGTAGTGAATTTTAGACCAGACAGTGATACATACATAGTAAGACCTTATTTTTTTAAAAAAGTAACCCCAAAACTGGGCAGTGGTGGCTCATGCCTTTAATCCCAACACTTCTAAGGTAGAGGCTGAAGGATCTCTGAGTTCAAGGCCTACTTGGTCTACAGAGCGAGTTCCAGGACAGCCCGGGCTACACAGAGAAACCCTGTCTTGAAAAAACAAACAAACAAAACAACAACAACAACAACAAAAAAACCCCCAAAACCTAGGATTAGTGAGAACTGAATTTTACAAGGTGGTTAGTGCTTTGAGTATTCACATAGGGTTAGTAATATAGTGCTAAAGATCTAAAACCTCAAAATATAGCAGAATTAAAATATTAATTAAGATAAAGGACTATTTGGCGGCTAGTCACTAGATTAGAATCAGAAAATTTTTAAAACCGTTTATAGATATTTTAAACTTTTAAAGTTACATTCATTTGTTTTGTTTGTGTCTGCATCTGCATTCTTGTACGTGGGTGGATACACATGTCATAGTTATATGTGTGTGCAGCTCCAGCATAATTAATGTTGGAGAACAACTTTCAGGAGGCGGTTCTCTCTTTCTACCTTGTGGGTTCGGGAATTGAACTCCAGTCGTCAGAGTTGGTAGCAAGTGCCCACTCTCCCTCCAGTCTCAGAAAAAAATTTCATGTCTTGATACCTGAGTGAAATATTCTTGCCCTCATTAACCTCCAGTTTACTATTCTTCTTTTGTTGGGGGAGGGGTTTCTGAGACAGAATCTCTGTAACAGTCCTAGCTGTCTTAGAACTAGCTCTGTAGAGCAGGTTGGCCTTGCATTCATAGAGATGTGCCTGCCTCTGCCTCCCCAGTACTGAGATTAAAGGTGTGCTCTCCCCGCTCCCCCCTCCAGTTTACTATTGATACACTGACTGTTTTGTGAATTGAGGCATTTTAAAATAACAAATTGTAGTTTAAGGAGTATTTTTGTTTGTTTTTGAATACTGAATAATTTTTTTCATGGAATTTAGAATGAGCAGAGTACAAAGGTTTTCTCTGAAAGATACTGATTCAAACTGTAGAAAATACACAACTAAACGAGCATGGCTCTGTTCCAGTAGAATGTTAAAGACAGGTATTAGGCTGCAGCTTTCCAAGCATTGGCTTTTAGACTAAGCTAATTTAATCTTTCTTGTGACATGTGCAGCATGACATTCAGACAACATGCATTTGGAAGCTGACAGTGCTTTCTTATTGTTACTGCTGGTTTGTTTTTTTTTTAAACCTTGGCTCATAATTTTTAGAGTCAGAATAATTAATATATTTTTAAAGTGATGTGACATAGTTATAAGTCACTTATAAGTTCTAGAGCTCTTCTGTTTTGATCTTAGTCCTAATTGTGTTACATGAAGCAGGTCAATCTCTGAGTGTTTCTTCATCTGCAAAGAGAGGTGATACTGAGAGTTACTTCGAAGAATGAGTGTGTTTCTCATGTTGGACACAACTGGAAGCACTTTTCTTGTGTTCAGTGCTCAGGAAATGTCAGCTGTTACAACTTAGGGTTTTATAGTAATTATGTTACACTGGCTTAGCAACATCACCTTTGCATGGCCTTGTTTTAGGTGCTACATAGGGCATTGCATTTTGTTAATGTATCTTGAGCTTCAAAATTCCACACTTCACAGATTCTACTATGTAGTTTTCCTTTTCTAATGTCTCTGAAATTGAAATGCAATTTGAGTGATGCCTTAAAGCTGAGGTTGTGGCTCAGTGGTGGATCACTTACCTATATGTACAGGTTCCTAAGTTTGGTTACCTCCTCCCATGCCATAGAAACATAAACGTGATATCTTGTCATAGTTTAATGGGCAGCTTTTTTCCCCTCCTTGCTATAATAACTATTTAGCTGGGCAGTGGTGGCTCATGCCTTTAATCCCAGCAATCGGGAGGCAGAGGCAGGCGGATCTCTGTGAGGTCAAGGCCAGCCTGTTCTACAGACAGGCACCAAAGCTACACAGAGAAAACCTTTTAAATGTAATAAGATACTTTGGTAACAGCATTTTTGGCTTACATTATTCATTTGGCAATACAATTATAAATGAGAACCAAGACAATAAGCCTGTGCTTTCAGTTCGACTCTTTCCTTTTTTAATATTTTAGCTTATAAAAAACTTTTCTACCTCTCTGGAAAGGCTTTTTGTAGCCACTTAGTACAGAATGGCTTTCCTAGCTTGCTTAAAGCACTTTCTTGTTCCATCGCTGTAAACAGATACAAACCTATCTACACTCAACAAATTATGATGTTTCTGTTCTTTTGCTGTTGGGCTGGTTCTGCATGTGCTTTTTCTGTTAGGCCTTGGGTCCCTGCTGGCACAATCCTGAATGCATTTATGTATTAACAACTGGCTTTTTCAAGTCTTTCTTCTCTTGTTGGGGGAAAACCTTGGCATAATCCACATTATGCAGACTGTAGTCTCTGAAGCCTAGTCATCAGATTACACAGAAACATAAAGGCCTGTAGTTAGTGACTAGTATGTTGGTTTATTCTGTTTGAAAAGCTTTTCTTTTAGGTTCTTTTGATTTTGTTTCAGGCCACAGGCAACAGCTTGCATAGTTGATCAGTTACTGCTAAGCAGAGTTTCTAGAACAAGAATTGGCTACTTTCTGAAAAGTGATAGCCTAGCATTCCCTTCTGCTAGAAATGGGGAAGTGGCAGGCACCTTTTCAGTTTTCTCAGTTAAAGACCTAACTGGGATTTTACAAATTCAATGAGTAACTTTCTGCCTGTATACTAAGGGTTGGTATCTGGAAAACAAGCACTGGACATAATTTAGGGGAACCTGGGACTTGACCCATCTGCTTTGTGTTTAACTTCTTACTTGCTGACATCTCTGAACTAACACTGCTGCTTTTTTCTGAAGAGTGCCCTTTGTTCCTCTGTAGACGTTCCAGCTGCAGCTGCTGTCTCCTAGCAGCAGCGTTGTCCCAGCATTTAACACAGGGACCATCACGCAAGTCATTAAGGTTCTGAACCCACAGAAGGTGAGTAGCACATTTGGAGCAGTCTATATAAGGTGTGAACTCATTTTCAAATATAAGCCGTTGCTTTTCTTTTTCTGTTTTTTGTTTGTTGTTTTTTTACTCATAGTTAGAGAAGAGATCTAGGAAAATGCCTGATCTAACTTCCTTGTTCTTTTGTAGAGATAAATCATGTCCACGGACTAGTGGATATCTTATTAAAATGCTACTAAAAATTCTCTGTTTTGAGGATTATAGGAATAGGTTTGAGGATTTAACAAAAATTTAAATCTGAGGTGAAATCATTTGCTGAGTCAGGTCCGTATTTACTGCTGTAATTACTAACTATGGCTTTCAAAACTGGAAGTATTTTGAGTGAAGCACTTAAATGAAAAATAGCGTTAGGAACCAACTTAGCAGTAGTTTCACTGTATCTTTTCAAAGAAATACACTGGTTTTATTTAAACTGATTTTATTTAATAATTAACTATCTGATTTTCAAACTGTTTTTGAAATGGTCTAATTTTTTTTCCTCTCAAGCTCTCTGATTGTTTCCTTCCCCTGTATTACTTTGCCTTTTCTGTTATTTTCTGTTTTGATCATGTCATTAGTACAGACAAACTCACATTATTTTCATCATCTGATACGTGAAACAAACTTTTTTTAATGTATTTATATTTGATATTTGCCACATAAAGTAAAATACACTAAAACTACTGCTGTTACTTAGGCACCCAATTTTTTTCTTTTATGCTTTGGAAATAGAAACATTGATGTTGATGTTTACCATGGGCTTTGTAAACCAAGCAGCAATTGACTCAAATATAGAACATGCAGTGGTGTGTTCCATTATTTTTCTAGAGACTTGGACAAAGAGTTAAATCTTTTGTGGCCCCCCCCCGTTCCCAATGCTGGGGTCCTACCTGGTATTCTTTATATGCATGTTCTCCATGGCTTTGATGTTGACTCTTGGGCTCTATTCTAGAGTGACAAGTATTTTGGTGTTGCCTGTTTGCCTGTGTACCATTTCAGACAGCTTTATTTTGATGTACTTTGTTTGCCTTTAGGATTAAGTATATCTGTGGAGCCAGGCATGGTGGTATGTGCCTGTAGTCTTTGATACCTGGGAGGCTGAAATTAGAGGGATTCGAGGCTAGCCTGGTCAATGTAGTGGAACCCTGTTTCCAAGAAACAGTCTATTTATAGACTGGAGAAATAGGGTGATTTTATTTCAGTGAATTAATGTATGGTTCTCTTTCCCTTTTATAGCAACAGCTGCGAATGCGGATCAAGCTCACATATAATCACAAGGGCTCAGCAATGCAAGATCTAGCAGAAGTGAACAATTTCCCCCCTCAGTCCTGGCAATGAGGGTCCAGCACCATTCTCATTCTTATCCCACTCAATCAAAGGAATTCTGGGAAGGAGGTTGTGATTGCTGGCAAGTCCCCCCAACTGTACCATGGGCATGAGGAGCTGAGAGAACTGTCGAGGAGGGTTTTCCTCAAGTTACTGCTGACCTTGAAGCATCGGTAAAGACTAATGTCCTCTCCTCCACTGTTGAGGCTGGCTGCTTCTGGAGGCTACTTTGCACTCTTCTCCCTTTTCCACACTTCACCCCTGCCATATTTGCAGCCAGAATCAACATTCTCTGGGCCACTGAGGTAATCAGCAGCTGGTCTGGAGGAGAGGACTGGAGTTGATGGCAAGAAAACACTCACTCTGTCTCTGCAGCAGAGTGGCCCTTTCTTTCTACTGTTGTATCTCTGTGGACTGGGCAAGGTGAGGTGTTTGTTCCTCACTAGCTGGCTACTATCATAAGGCGCTTTTACATCTGGCATTTGGAATGGAATTTGCAACAGTGGACATAAGGGAGCCCTGCCCTTTTCTGCTGGTTCTCCCAATGTTTGAAAGAGGCATTAGGCTCCTGGTAGCCTTTTCTGTGCATTGCTGTATACACACAGACACACATGTATGTATGTATGTTTGTTATATATATAAAAAAAACCTGGTTAGACCTTGAGAGGTTGTTTGTAAACACTGGACAGATGCAGTTCAAAGAGCTTTTGTTGAGATTTGGCATGAAGGATATGGTGCTCTATTTGTAATAGAAACTTCCAAGGCTCTTCCAGCTCCCCATTCTCTCCATTCTTTAGCTGTAGTCATGAGTTCTCTTTCCATGATTTTCAAAATCAATTTCCCTTAAAGTGCAAAGTGGACACTTTCTAAAAGATACATGAATAGTTATTATGAACAATGTTTCTCCTAAGCCTGTCACTTGCCTGTTTAAGCTGTGGTAAATGGGTCAAAAGAGGAGTTAAGTCTTAAGGAGCAGACTCTGTCACAAAACACCATGGCCCATAGGAAGAGCAGTAACCAGATTTAGTCTGGAGCACACTGGAGTCAGCTTATCCATTGCTCCAAACCTCCCTTTTAATTTCCTGAGCCTGGCTTGGACCTTGGCATTCCGTTTGAATTCCTTCTTCTAACTGGAACATTTGTGTTGTATCTGTAAACACTGGCACTGAAATAAAGACCACACGGTTAAAGAAATCTTTCCTATATTGTACTTTATGGTGTTGAAATGAAGCCTTGTAGCTTCCTTGCCCCAATGTGAGAGCAAGTCTTATGGTCACTATAGCGTAGGAATATCCTTTCCTGAGTCTGAGAAGTTGGTCTCTTGAAAGAAACAATCTCATAAACATCTGCATTAAAGATTTGAGCTTTTTAAACAGTAAGAGTGCCGAGTGCTTTTTAGAAAAGACCCTGTTGTCACCAAGCCTTTATGTTGATTAGCTGGGTGACTGTCCTGTAGTACATGATGAATGTACTATATACATTCTGGTATTCAGGCACCATGTCTAATATACTGCAGGAAAAAGGAAAAGTGGGGCCCGCCTTGCTTGTAAAGCATTGTGGTTGTTACCATATTGTACAGTAGAATGACACTTTGACTTCAGTTTTAAACCTTGATACAAATCTCCTTTTCTCCCTGTTCCATTTCACCACGCCTTTCCTTAAAATCTTCAGTGTCTTGTCAAACCTAGCTCTGTATCAGATGCTAGACTATTCCTAACATTGACAAACTGGAGATGAACAAAAGGCTCCAAAAAAGGGAAAGCTTCTGGTCTTTACAATAGTCTTTTAAGAGCAGGATTTGCTGAAACTTACTGACTGGGTAAATGGACAACTGAGTTACAAACAGGATCTCTCCTGTGTTCAGGAAAGCGAGTGTGAGTGCGTGTATACTTTAGACAGCTGCTCTGCCTGTGCAGTAAAAGGCTTCAAGGCTTCCTGTGGACAGATTTCATTGGATGGAGATTTAATGCTGTGAAACATGATAGGATTAATGTTATATTGGTGGATTTCTTGAATAGAATTGTCTTAACATTCCTCTTTGGATGGAGGCTTTTATTTTCTCCTTTACATTCGTAGCTAACCAGCTCAGGTTTTTGGTTGCTATTTGTTGTCATTGTTGTTGAAATGAGTTGAATCTGAAGAAATCTGCTCAAGACCAAGCTGAAAGACAGTGCTAGCCAATGGAGCTGGAAAGATCTCTGTATCTGCCTGGGTGATCAGAGTTTTGAGGTAGAGTATGTGATCATTCATGGCTTTATCGAGAAGGAATAAAAATATCATGGCCTTAACACAAAGGGTGCTGTGTAGATTTGAATTTATTTCCTAGACGACCTGAGCACCATCCCGACGGACTAGCAGCCAAATAACTGCCTAGGATACTGATGGTTGTGAAGACTGTTCCAAATGATTGGATCTTTGAAAGCTTCGGGTGCCTTCTTAGTTTCTAGGTTCTGCATTAGTTGTCTTCTCACTTGGCCTTGCAGCTTAAAGGAGAAATCCCTTCGTTTCTGTGAATTCTTGCACATTTCAGTCATTCCTTTCTCACATGTAGCCCTTCAGGAGGAAACAGATTTGGATGGATTTGACAACCTCAGAGCCATTGTGAAGAAAGTGATTTCAGTGGCTTTTGAATAAGCCCAGGGTGATAAGCCGTGAGCCCCACTTATTGACAAATTCACATGCACTTGTACCTCATTATTGCTTTCTTTGAGTAGTAGTTTTTATGCCATCCTTCTTTCCCACCCCAGAGTCATCCTAAGGGAAATTCCTCTAAGTAATCTCAGAGAATTGTAGGAAGGGTGCTCTTCCGAGATGCTTCTCCCACACTGCTTTGGTGCTGTTACCTTGAGATGGTTTAGAGAGTCATGGAGGTTTTCTGCTGTGTATATTAATCATCTGTTAACTTCAAGGTCTTTTTTCATTTAAAACAACATTCCTCAGTGTAACATTGCAGATACCCTTTCCTAGTTAAAGGTGTGGTTTTTAACCTTTGTTTGTCTCCCTCATATATGAAAATAGACTTTTACAACTGTCCAGCACTAATAGTTTGAAATTTTCCATCTCCTATATAACATGCTTTCCATTTCTGTGTTCTTTTAGAAAAAGTTGGAAGTTAGGGAATACTGCTTTTGTGGTTCTATTTCATTATCTTCTACATCAGAATATATTTGGCCATGAGAACTAGGGGAAGAAGGAGTTTGAATGTATATTTTTTTTCCTAGTGAATATATTTTAACTATAGTGTCCTAAACTGAGAGGGAACAACATCCTCCCTCCCCCCCCCCAAAAAAAAAGCATATTCACAGTTTGTGGTTGGGAGGGCTGTGTTTGCTGGTCTATTTGTCAGTCTGGGTGTGGGGGAAGAAGATCACTGAAGAGAGAACTGCACAGGAAGTTCTGAAATTTAAAATACTTCTGGCCAACTTTGGCTCAGGAAGGTGGGGCTGTTTGTGGAACTGAACGTGAATACCTTTTTCAAGCAATAGCAGTGAGTGGGTCCCATGGACAAGGTTTATTCCCAGAACCTGGAACACTTAAACAGAAGAAAATGTTGAAGCAGCTTGAACAGTTGCTTCTTGATTCTGGCTTCAAGATGGAGCATTGGAGACGTTCCCCCTAAGAACCTGCATTTGCGCTTTGTGTGTTTTGTTTTTATTTTTATTTGGGACCTCATGGGAAAGGGCTTCTGAACTCTTTCCTCTGCGAACTCCCATTGTGTTCTGTAAAGTCCTTTTTCTTTCATGATGTTGTAAGTTACATTTTCATTAAGCCCCATCACATCTTCTTTACTGTAAAATTATTAAAAGGCTGTTTCCAAGTGGGACAGCTAATGAAGTTCTAATTATTGCAGACATATTTTTGAGATGTAAAAAAAAAAATGAAATGAAATGATAAGTCTTAGAGGTGAGTGAGTAATAAAATGGATGTAAACATTACATGGGATGCATTTGAATTCTGCTGTGTGTATTGTCTTTTGGTTGAAACAAATTATGAACAGTGACTAATAATAAAAAGTCAATACTCAATGATTTAAAATTTGCCTCGCTTCTTACATGTGACTCAGAAGCCTTGGATGGATTCTTACCCCAAAGCTTTGAGCTAGTCTTGACTTTTTAATGTTCCTCAGTGCAGAAATCTCACCAAGAGAAGAAACAACATTTAAAAAATCTTGTAGATGTCATCGGTAGTGAAAAATCTAAAGAACAAGTGGACATATAACTGTGACGCAATTACTATCTATTGTGTTTTTTTCTCCACATAGGTGAATTCTCAAGGCTATGAAGCTAGCAAGGACACTCATGTTTAATTATAAGCTAGGTTTTGTGTTTTGTTTGTTGACTTGGTTGATTTTTGGTGACTTGATAGGGAAAGGCATGACCAGCCCAAATGAATTACATTTCATGGCTTATTTTGTACAATTCATGAATCATTCCTCCTCTCCTTGACCCCCTGGTGTATGTGTGTGTATGCAGGTCAAAGTGAACCTCAGGTGTTGCTCTAAAGGTGTTGTTCCTCAGGAACCATTCACCTTGTGATTGGAGACGGTCACTCACTGGGATCTGGGGTTCAGCCATTAGACAAGGTTGGTTGGCCAGCAAGGTCACCTGTCTGCACATTGCCAGTGCTAGGATTACATGAGTGCCAACTGATGGGATCCAGGTCCTCATGCTTGCATGGCAAGTTGTCTTCCCAAACTTCAAGCTTCCCAAACTCCCAAAACTATTTTTTTTTTTTTTTTGCTGAAGGTTGAAAGTTTTTTGTTTTCTGTCAACTCTTATGATCCCTAACATTCCCTTAAATGAGAAAGGAGAAGATATGATAGCTTCTAGATTGAAGAGGGGAAGGGTGTAGAACTTGGCAAATTATCTACTTTTTGCAGCAGTGCCCTTTGGCACCATTTGATAACATTTCTATAAACTTGTCTTTTACATGGCTTACTTAAAATTCATCATTATTTCTCTAAGTAAATTTAGCTGACATACATCTAGGTATAATTAGGTGAAAATAGAAAAGCTACAATTTAGTCAGTAAACAGAAACTAGACATTCACTTAACAGTGCAGTGAATTGTGCCCAGGCTTGAACTTCAATCCAGAAGTACAAAATTAATTTTAATCACTTTAACAACTTTCCTGTGATCTCCCCAGTTCAGCCGTCTCCATATGTGAAAAATAAAAATGTTCAATGAGCTGGAGGTGCAGCTCAGTGTTAGAGTGCTTGCCTAGTTTATATGAAGCTCTAGGCTTACTATAAAAGAAGAAAGAGAAATGTTCAAAGAAAAAAAATCCTTCAAACTTTGAAGTCAGCTAAACAACATTTGGAACCAGAATACAGAACACCTAAATCTGCTTAGCCTGTGGTAGCATGACCCTGGATTTGGGCCTAAAGATGATTTTGTGGTTAGTGAAAGAATATCTTTATTATTAATTAGTGAAAGAACTGGATATCAGTGAGTAGACAAAAAACTCCTGGCTCCTCTACCAGTCTTCAGCTTTCTTTCTCCAGTCTACTGAGGGATAGGGCTGTGTGTAGAGCCTCAATAGGAAAGAAACGGGGAGGAGGGATCCTAATGATTCTTTGCCTTGGTGTGATTCGTAGTGAGGAGCCTGCAGTGAGGGCAGATGGTTATATATATGTATATGTATATACATATACATATGCTCACACACACACATACATAAATCTCAGAGGAATTTATTTTTAGGGTTAGTCTCAGCTGTTCACCATTTGCAGAAAGTGTGATTACATAACTCTTGGCATGCATAGTACACATTGCCTTGAACTGGGGGCAAGCACCAAATGTGACCTTTGTAACAGTATGCCATGTTAACATCAGTACATAATTTGAAAAGGAAACATCAGCAGACTATTGATGATGAACTGGATCTGAAGTAATGGGGACCTTTACTTTAGGCTAAGGGATAAAAACTCAATTCTTAAGGCCATATATAAAAACTCATCCCTTAAAGACCAGTATACCAGTACACGTATTGCCAGTTTGAAGTAGTAAATACTTTCAGTTTTCAGCAAAATTAATGGATTTATTTTGAATTCATAGTGTCGACTGCTATTCAGATAACTAAAAAGATAACCATTTACAAAACATTGCTGTTCCCTAGTATGAACTCACTGCTGGACTTGGGACAGGACCAAATGTGATAAGTCACATGAGATGTGGAAATAGTCATCTGCAGTACTTCAAGAAACAGGCTTTTGGAAACATCCCCAGCTACCTGTTTCCGTGCCCTTGGCTGTCTGCTTCTGGCTTCAGATTAGTGCCTTTTGTTGAGTGTTTTTGTTGAGAAATCACTCAGGAAGCTATGAAATAGAAATCCAACTAAATCAGGTAGATTTCTTGAAATACTTTCAAAGTGGAAGGAAAACCCTGGGAAATGGTTATCTTTCACCTTCTATTAAACTTGGCATAGAGAAACCATGTTTACTATATTGAAAGAAAACCAAGAAATGAAGATTGAAACTGTGATATGGTAGATACAAAGTAACTCATATGAAGACAAAAATACCTTTATTTTATAGAAGAAATAAATAGTATGAGGCAGAACTTTGGAAGCAAAATTTTATCTTGACATTTAAATTAACTTCAAATTAAAAAACATCTCAAGACAGGTTCTATTAGGTCTCAAATGCTCTTGCTTTAAGCCCATAATTAAAGTATTCCAGACAAATAGTTGGATAGCCAAACTGAAGCCTTGGATAATAGATACCACCATTGGCAATTATTTAAGAAGTTGTTTTGCTTTTTAATTCCTTACAAGTTGACTGGAGATCCAAATTATAATGGCTACTATGAACCTCTGAGTTAGGCTCTCTGTTTTGTTCACTACACCTTGATAACTGCCAGGCAGATGTTACCTTTAATTTAGTTCTCCCTTTAAGAATCAATGGAAGGGACTGGGTCAGTGGTTAAGAGCACTGGCTGCTCTTCCAGAGGACCAGGTATAACTTCCATCACCCACATGGCAATTTACAGCCAGCTGTAATCCAGGTCCTGAGGTTCTGACATCCTCTTTTGGCTTCTACCACAAGGCATGCAAGTGTTGCATAAGCCTAACGCCCGTAACATAAAGGAAGCTGGGCATGGTGGCGCACATCTGCAATCATAGCACTTGGGATATCGGGCAGGAGAATCAGAAGTTCAAGGCCAGCTATGGCTGCCTAGTGAGTTTGGGATCAGCTTGGGCTACATATGGCTCTGTCTTTAAAAAAATATCCGAAAGAAATAGATCAAGTAATTTATACAAGTATAGATCTAATAATGAGTACAAATGAGATTTGGAATTTAGGCAGACTCATAATTTGGTGCACTGACCACAAAAGTACTACTACTTCAGGAACTAAAAGTAAACCTTTAAAATATACTTTGCTGAGTTAAGCCTTGAAAATAATATAAGGTTTACACAGCATATTACTGTTTGAGGCCGAGGAAAGAATTCTGATACTTTGACTACAAGGAACATTGAAATGTGCCTGGAAAGCGAAGTGATGTCTGCGTACTTGAGGTTGTTTGCTGAAGAATGTTGCAAGCTCTCTCCTAAGAGAGGAGAGTATATGCAACTGCCATTGCATGCGAGGTGACAGGCACATTTAAAAGCAAGAAACGTCTTGGATAGAGAATTTCAGCGTCGTCGTCGGTGGAGGGCGGCATCTTGGCTATCTTCACAGGTGCAGGCCTCACCTGCTTCTTCCTCTGGTTTCTCCCTGTGCCTAAGTCCACTACACCCAGGGTGGAGCGTGGCGGAGGCTCACCCTGCAGTGGCGCTAGGCTCCTACATTTCTGCTCCAGCTTCTCCAGGCCGCCAGCTACGCAAGTCCAGCGGGGCCAGGGGCGGGGCCGTCAGGGGCGGGGTGTAGGGGTTAGGGGCGGGGCCTAGGCGGAGGGGTGAGGCCTCCTGCAGCTCGCGCGCGCCTCCGAGGCTCGCGCGCTGTAGCGCCGGCCGGGCGTCTCTGAAGCCTTGGCCGCCCATGGGGGAGGTGGAGCCCGGGCCCGCGGGCCCGCTGGAGCCCCCGGAGCCCCCTGAAGCGGCGGCGTCTCGCCGGGCCGGAGGGATCCGGGTCCTGAAGGTGAGGCGGCAGGGGGCGGGAGGGCCGTGTCCACCTTCGCCAAGCTGCCTGCTGCCCGAGGCGGCGGGCGTCCCCCGCCCTGCGTCCCTCCTGCACCGGGCCGGGGCGCCGTGGGCCTGCTGTGGCCTCTGTGCCGCGCCCCCGCCCGGACCTCGGCCGCATGGGTCCCCGGCGCTTCCCATCCCTTGCCGCCGCCCGGCAGGCCCACGAATTGGGGCCGCCGCCGCCCCCTCCCCCCAGCCCCCGCATCCCTGGGGCGGCCGTCGCCTTGCCGGGCCTAGCTCGGGGCCCTGGGGCCGATTCCGGGGGGCGCGAAGGGCGGGCCGCTCTGGCAGGAGCCAAGCCGCGAGTACGCAGGGCGAGGCGGACACCTGAAGACATCACCACAGCCAGAGGATGTGTACGCGGGCTGCACCGGCTGGAGCGGCCACACTGCCCTCCCGATTGGCTCCCCGAGTTCCGAACCCGCGCCCGGCTCCAAGGGGATCGCCGTCCCGCGCTCCCGCCTCGGGGACAGTCCTGGAGGATCTGCTGCCTGGGGACTCGCTGGGCGTGTTGTGGGGGTGGTGGTGGGGAGGAGGAGCAGAGCCCGAAGGGGCACTCCTGCTTGGCTGACAATCCTGGGAGAAGGCAGTGGGGGTGCCGTTATGCAACAGGCAGCTAAGCGGGGCTTTTTGGTAGAATCAGGAGAGTAGGAGGATAGGAAAACAGATGCAGGCGAAGGGGGAGTGGAACCTTGAAGGTGAGTGATGACAAGAAGTTTCTGTGCGGGAAGAATGCAGAAGGTGAGGTGAGGTCAGCAGAGATTGTTAAAGGGTGGCTAACTGGGTGGAGTTCTCCACTAACCTCTGAAATAGTGCGGAGAAAATTTTCTGTAGGTTCAGTGTATAAATCAAGTGGAATGGAATTCCTCTACCGTTCTGGAAGAGGAATCGGCAGGATTTAAAACTTGCCAAAGAATGAGGGAAGAAAATTGAGATTTAATGTGTTTCAAAAACAGTTTGCCAAACATTGAAAATACATATTGTTAAAAGCAAACATTAAGTAATTAATTGAGATTGTTGTTGAGTAATATTTCCTCTTACTAAGATTATTAGTAAAGCAGCACAAACATGGGAAGGTCAGAAAAGTAGATTTGACACACTTAATGAATTAATGAAACCAATACTCAGTAAAATGTAAGTCATATTTTCTTTCACCTCCTAGTCTTAATGCATAGACTTAAAGAACTTCTAGTAGTTTATCTTAGACTACTTTTCAACTGTTACCCACACTGGAATTTACTCAAGCATAAAGGGGTGTAATTACTGAAAGTCTTTTACAATGATAGCAAATAGCAAACTATTAATTGTGAGTAAATTCAATAAAAACAAAAGTTCTGCAGGCCTAACTTAGCAGGAAATAGTTTTGAGAGGCATGTAATGCCTTTTGGTATGTAAAAGATGAGCAATTTTTAAAATACCTTGTAACCTTTTTTGGTCGTGTTGAAGTGGTAAATTGTGTGAAAGAGAAATGAAAACGTTTATTGAGGACTATCTTTCCTTGGTGCCCAAAGTTCCTATTTTGGGGTCATCAGAAAGATTCCAGTGATTGGTTAGTCTTGACTCTTGATCTCAGTCTCTGGAGATGAGAGCCTATCTGGGGGCCTTTCTAGCCCTTGCTTTCCTGCAAGTGGTAACACTCTACGTGTAAGACCATGGCAGATAGGCCTTGTGTTTCTCAGAAGGTCTCTTAAGTCGATGAGGGGTTCACTTGCCCCAGTGCAGCCTATAGAGCATACGTAGGTAAGCTGAAAACTTTCTGAACCTTGAAGAATGTCATAATTGCCCACATGTTTTTCTCTGAAGATGTTTCTAAAGACGTCTCTAGCCTGGGGGTAAAGCTCTGGGTTAGGAGGAGGCTGGTGGTAGAGGATGTGCTTTGAATGTACAAGACTCTGCATTTATTTCTTGGTCCCAGCTTTACAATACTAACACTGATAAAACAGGAAAGAAGACTTTCTATTCCTTTTATACTTACACCCAATACCAAATCATGAAAATTATTCTTTAGTCTTTATAAAAAGCACGACAGGCTGGGCGGTGGTGGCACACGCCTTTAATCCCAGCACTCGGGAGGCAGAGGCAGGCGGATCTCTGTGAGTTCGAGGTCAGCCTGGTCTACAAGAGCGAGTTCCAGGACAGGCTCCAAAGCCACAGAGAAACCCTGTCTCGAAAAAACAAAAAACAAAAAAAAACCAAAAAAAGAATAGTTTTATATTTTTATCAGAATATATATATATATATTTCCAGTGTGTGCATGTGCGTGCTTGTGTGCATTTGTGTGGACACCAGAGGTGTCAGGTGTCTTTCTCTGTTGTTCTTCATCTTATTTTTTGAGACAGGGTTTCTTATTGAACGAATTCTACTAGAATGGCTAACCAATAAACCTCTGGGTCTCCATCTTCCAGTGCTGGAATTTCCTGTGTTTGCTGTTACTCCAGTGCAGGGAGTTGAACTCAGATCCCCATGCTTGCATGCCAAGCACTTTACCAAATGAACTATTTGCTCAGCCCTAATTTTTTTGTTTTTGTTTGTTAGGTATTATTTTCTTGAGACAGGATCCTGGTATGTAGCCCTGGCTGGTTTGGAACTTGCTATGTATTCCAGGTTGACCTAGAACTTTCAGCAATCCTCCTGCCTTTGCTTCCCGAGTGCTATATATGGTTCTAAACAACTAATACCAAAAAATTTTTAACTGGCTGAAATGCTCCTCCTCTCCCTAGGACATACTCTTCCTAGTCCCTTAGAAATACTCGGACAGTGTGATTGTGTCTTAAAGCCCTTATTTTAAAAGTTGAGTGCAGAAACATCTCATACCTTAAGGTATTCTCCATTCTGATGGAACTAAGGATGAAGACTGACCAGGCCTGTTTTGACTATATGAGACTTCTCTGTATGGTTTACCATCTTTGAGCTGATCATAGCTCTCATATATTATCTTTATTTTTAGAAGTGTTAAACTCAAGTACTGGCTACTGAATTTGTAGCCTATACTGAAATGTTTTAGTTTTACAGATAGTCTTTAATATTAAAATAAAATTAGGCCTGGAGGGATGGCTCAGCTGTTAAAGGCTAGGCTCACAATCGAAAATATAAGAGTTCGGTTCCCAGCACCCACGGCTGTCCCTCCAAGTATTTAAATACAAAAGATTTAAAAAATTAAATAAAATTTTTAAGTTTTATTTGATTTTATGTAATACATGCTGGTGTCTGTGGAAATCAGAAGAGGGCTTTTGGTCCCCAGGTTTATGAATGATTGTGAACCACCATGTGGGTTCAGGGAACTGAACCTGGGTCCTCGGCGAGAGCAACAGGGGTTTTAAGTACTGAACTGTCTCTCCAACTCTGACACTTAAATTGTAGTCTTTGTACACATGTTTGATATGATGTGTGATTATAATTGTGTTCCCTTTTGGATAAATTTGTGATAACAGTTTTTGTAAAAGTAAAGGAGAAAGTTAAGTGTCCTCAAAGGAGCAGTTTCAAGCTAGTTGGCTCTTAGAAATTGAAGGCTGCTCAGAGGACAGAGTCACCTGCAACATTAAGAAGTACTTTGCAGCAGTTCTTCTTGTGTTAGGCAGTAGAGCAAGACATTCCTGAAAAGGATGCACTAGGTAATTTAGCAGTGGCTAATAATGGCCCAAAAGTCTATCTTTGTCATTGCTGCTGTATGCCTTTGCTTTGCTTGTTCTCAAGGCCTTTTAAATGGCTATTGGTGAGGTGCAGATGAGCCATATCTACTAGGGTTCTCTAACTCCTCAGCATTTTTACTTCATTATAGAGTGTAGATTATAGATAGGAGACTGATCTTGAAATGACCAACAAAAACATGTGTTTTGATAACATAATGTTCTATAAGAAATGTATAGTCTTAAAGAAACACATGTGCACATTTACAAATGATTGCTAAAATCCACTAGAAGGTTCTGGCTGTGGTGGCATACACTGTAATCCCTACACTTGGGAGATGGAGTTGGCAGGAAAAAAAGTCAAGGCTGACCTCATCTACAGAGTGATTTTGAGGCCAAAATGGGATGCGTGAGCCCCCATCTCAAACAATCCTTGAAAGAAAATTCATAATACTTCTGGGTCTTTCTGGACTTTTCTAAGACTGTGAAAGTCAGTGAGTCATTTGACCTATTAATTATATTTTTATTGTTACTTTTGCATCAAGGTCTCACTTTTTAGGTCTGATTTAGGTTTCAAACAGTCTTCCTGCCTCACCTAAGTTTTGGGATTATAGGTACATGCATCATACTTGGATTTAAAAAGCCTATCAGAGGTGTGTAGATTGTGTCTGCTTACTTCTCATTCTCTAGTGTGAGGTGCAGGCTCTCTTTGTTTAAGTGTTACTGTATCACATAGAACCTGTTAGTGTTCACTAAGGATTAGAAGGTAAGGCTTATTTAAAATTAGCTGGTAGTTAACCATTCAGTGGTTATAATTTCTTAGTAGTAAAAACATAATGGGTCTTGTGTGTTTGAGATGAGCCTTGAAAGCCCTTTATTTATTTTGAGATATTTAAGATGAGATTCAGCATGGAGGAAAGTGTGTTTGGTGGGAAAAGAGGCCTCATTCCCACCTGTGTCAGGTGTTTATTATGTGTGATTTTGAGTAGTTCTAAGATCATGAAGAGCTGCAGAAAGATCAGTTTAGGGCAGAAAGTGTCAGTCAGTTGTAGAGAGCTTATCTGGTATGTCAGAACTTGTGTTCAGTCCCTGGAACTGTTGTTCAAAAGTCAATTTACATGTGTTACCCTAAATTTAAACAGATTGGCATTCATCTCCTTGTTTTAAATTCATCACATGTAGGGACACCTGTTTACTTACCCTTGTTTTTACTGTTGACTGCTGAAACCTACCTCAGTCTTGAACTTGATCCTTTTGCCTCTGACTCTCCAGCATCTGGGATTACAGGTATGTTTCTCCAGTTATTCTCAAGTATTTACTATCAGCTAAACTAATATTTTCTTCATATGTATTTCTGATTTTTAATGAGGAATACTAATGAAAGTGTTTTTCTTTCTTTTGACTTTGTAGGTAAATATTATATGGTTTGTTATAAAAATTGAGACTTTTTAAGTTTATTTAATTCCTCATCATAGCTAATTGATGAAGCTAAAGTGCAAATTGGGTGTCAGTTCCTGTGTTATCTTTTGGGCTTTGCACCTATGTCTGTGGCATTCTGCATTAAAAACACTCCAGGGTCTTGGCAGTGAAGAGAGTGAGAAACCAGAGATGATAACAATCCGTGGTCATCTGTATATAGTAGAAGGATGTTCAAGGTAAAGATTTCTGTTGAGAGGAGACTCATTGATGCTAGACAGGGGTGAGAGCTGTGGAAGGCTCCAAAGAGAATTGGAATCTGAATAGAGGTTTAGCGAGTAAAAGGATGTGGATAAGGTGGAGAAGATGTTCTCCATATGCCACAGTGTGGTGGAATGGTTATGTGCTCAGAGACACAGAAGGTTGGAAAGGACTGAAACACAGCAAAGGGCAGTGGGAATTCCATGGAAATTTATTTTTTGTTAGCTAGAAATGGCCCATTGTGAAAACACAGGCAAATGGTGACTTTTAGAAACTATTTGTTGTTGTTTCATTTTTGTGTTTTGAAACAGTCTCAATATGTAGTCCAGCTGCTTTGGAACTCATTTATGTAGGTTAAGTTTTCTTTACACTCTAGAAACCCTCCTTGCTCTTCGGCCTGACTGCTGGATTATACATATGCCCCACCTTCTTGGCTGGAAATTTTTATATTGGCTCTTAACAGTTGTTTTGCTTTAAGATAGTTTGACTTCACAGTATATATGTGAATTTCACATACCGTGGTTATAAAATGCCAGCAGTAATTGTCTTGAAGCATGCCAGGAATGGGAAGGAGATTTGTGTTACCAGACTGTGCTTAGTGCTCTGTGCATTTATTTGAACTGTGAGGTCTAGAAAGTCTGTATTGCCAGATCAGAGTGGGGAGGTTGTTATCAACCCACTTCTTTGTGTGCAAGGCTTAATTTACATGTATCAGATTCAATCTGAAATTAATTAGTAATTATTATTTCTATTTTTTTACAATTTAAAAACAACCACCAGCCGCACACCTTTAATCCCAGCACTCAGGAGGCAGAGAGGCAGGAGGATCTCTCTCTGAATTTGAGGCCAGCCTGGTTTACAGAGTGAGTTCCAGGACAGTCAGGGTTGTTCTCAACACAGAGAAACTCTGTCTCAGAAAAAACAAAAACAAACAAAATAAAACCTTTGGAAATAAATAAAAACATCACATTCCAAAATCAACCAGACCCAAAGACTAAGTGAGAATTGTCATTCAAAACAGAAACTTGAAACTTCACATTAAATATTACATTTCTTAGTACTGCGTATGTTTTATGCCCTGCGTCTTGGTTTTAGTTGATTCTATATGTAGTCAAGTTGGCCAACAAGATTAGCTACCATGGAAGGGATGCTAGGGCAGTTATGAGTGTAAGGCCTGAATACATGTAATTCAGACAAATGTTTTTGTTTATGATTTCTTTCTTTTGGTGTTTTTAGAGAAATATGAAACACAATGGGAGCAGAAACTGTTTGAATAGAAGAAGTAGGTTTGGTTCCCGAGAAAGAGACTGGCTGAGAGAAGACGTGAAGAGAGGCTGTGTTTACCTTTATGGAGCAGACACGACCACTGCCACTACAACCTCCACCTCTTCCTCCACATCCTCCTCCTCTTCTGACTTACATCTTGTCCTTTGCACAGTAGAGACACCAGCATCAGAAATATGTGCTGGAGAGGGAAGAGAAAGTCTCTATCTACAGCTTCATGGAGACCTGGTCAGGTGAGGTCTGAAGGGTTTTCTTGTTGTCTTTGTTTTGAGTCAGGAGTGTCCTCTGTGTCTTGTGGTGGTCTCAAACTCACAAGTCTTCTGTCCAGCCTCTTCAGTGCTAGGATTGTAGGCATGCACTATTACTCTGAGCTGAGCTGAGTCTTAACCGTGATCCTTCTGTGATATTAGTAACATGCATTTCTGATTGGAGGTAGGCTTTAGGATTATAATTACAGTTATATGCTCTGTAACTGATGGTAATTTTGGAGTCAATGGGCATGAAAAATATTTGTCTTTGGAATATTTAATGATTTTAAAAATTACTGTTTTTTATGTAGTATATCCACATGTTTATGTATGCACATGTAGAAGGCCAGAGGCTGATGTCAAGTGTATTCATCTATTTTTAAAGATTTCTTTTTATTTTTAATTATGTTTAGGTATGTGTGTTTGCATGTGTGTATGTGCACATGAGCTGCCTAACCGGGTGCTGGGAACCTAACTCAGGTCCTCTGGAAGAGCAGTGAGTGTGCTGAACTACTAAGCCATCTCACTAGTCCCTGTTTTTTGAGATAGCTGCTCAACCTGGAACTCACCAACTGCTAGACTGGCTGGTCAGTGAGCCCTGGACTGTGTCCACCAGGCACTGTCCCTAGTGCTAGTGTCACAGGCATGCATCTGTCATCATACCTGGCCTGTGCGTGGGTGCTGGGGCTCCAAACTCAGGTCCTCATGCTCACATGGCAGATACTTTACTGACTGAGCATCTTCCCAGACTCTCATTTTATGATTCTAGAGTTTAATGATATAATGAAGGAAAACTTGATAGTTCTTCTATTTGGGATACACTGTAGGTCCTACATACAAATTTAAATATTTTAAAAGTTACCTTTGGGGAAGTGTAAATAGAACAAAATTGAAGTATACAAAAGGGTACAGAGTGAGAAGTCCTTCCCCGTCTGCCATTCCCCAGCCATCCAGGCCTTTTTATTGTTATTATTAGTTTGTTATACATCCAAGCATACATGCTCGTGCCTCTACATCCACATTTTAAAAACAATGATGCTGTATACGACACATTGTTGACTTCATATCTGAGATATTTCCATTTTTATATAAACATAATTTATTTAATGACTACACGACTATCCCACTTTATGGGTCACCATAGTTTTAACTAATCTCCCTTAATCTCTCATTATGGATCTTAGCCTGCTACCTGCTTTTAGCACAGCGGACAATGCCACAGCTGAATTCCTATGTGCCTGCTGTCTCACAGAGAAGTGTCTCTCTGGAGGCTAGGCCCTTAGACATGTAGTATCCTTGGTCAAAGGATAGGACCATTTATAATTTGGTAAATATTTTCAGCTTCTTCATAGAGGTTATATTTCCATCTAAAATATAAAAATATGAGGCTGTAGAGATTGCTCAGCAGTTAAAGAGTACTTGACTGCTCTTCCAGAGGATCTAGGTTCTTTTCCTAGCACCTACATGGTGGTTCTCAACTGTCTGTGACTCCAGTTTCAGGGAATCCAACACCCTCTTCTGGCCTCCTTGGGAATCAGACCATGTATATGGCATATAGGCAAACATGTAGACAAAATATGCATACATACAAAATAAATTCTTAATTAAAAGATCCCTGAAATAGAATATAAAAGTATACCCATTTCTTTCTTTCCAAAATGTTTTAACATTTATTTATTTGTTTATTTATTTATCTATTTATTTTAGTTTTTTGAGACAGGGTTTCTATTTGTAAATACCCTGGCTGTCCTGGAACTCACTCTGTAGACCAGACTGACTTTGAGCTCGTGGAGATCCTCCTGCCTCTGCCTCCTGAGAGCTGGAATTAAAGGCGTGTGCCACTACCGCCTGGGTAGCATTAAGTTTTATATGTAAGTGTAGACACATACTCTTGCATGAGCTGAACCTGCTTATAAAGGATAATAGTTATCAGTTTTTGTTTGTTCATTTATTTACTTAAGGTTCTGGGTTTAAACCCAAGGCCTCAAACATTAGAGAAGCACTGTACACTGAGCTTTCCAAAGAAAATCGTTTTCCAAGCCTACTTGAAGCTGAATAGGAAGTTTTTTGTTTGTTTTTGAGACACAGTTTCATATAGCTGAAACTGGCCTTGAATTTCTGATCTGCCCTCTACCAAAAGCTGGGATCAGAGGTGGGCACCGCCATTAACAGGCTCAAATAGGAATTTTGCTATTCTGTTGTTTTAGTATTTATTTCTCTTAATGAGTGAAGTTGAACATATTTGCACAAGCTCAAAATAATTTGTGTCATGAATTTTTATATAAATATTGAGAAAAATAGTCTTGTAGTTTTATAATGCGCATCTGGACTCTTTAATTCAATTTAAAAAAGCATTTGTCCTTTAAATGTCTCACTCTAGTCTTCTGCCCGTCCCAGTAGTGCACACTCCTAACAGAATCCCAAGCTGTGGATTGAGCATTATTGAAACGCAATGGAGAAGTGAGGCTACTCACACCTTAGAGGTGTGGTAATAGTAGTAACACCTTTAGCTGAGCCAAAAGCTGATGTCTCTTTAAAAGTGTTGACGGAGGTTTACTGTGTATTCCTTTTAGGATCTGGACGAAATCCTGAAAAAGTAGATTAGCATTTGAATGTTTTCCTTGTTCTCAAGTTAACTATGTTTCCTAAATCCTTCTGTGTAACAAAAGGATCAGACTGGGTGATCCTTAGGCTCCTCTAAATCTTAACAGTGGTTCTGATCTAATTTTATCAGGTGGAAAGCCTCGACCTAGATTATAGCAGGCAGTGGTAGATGATGCTCACTTACTTACTCATTTATTATTGTTTGCATTAGAAGATGCCAGGAATGTGAAGAAACACCCCCTTCATTACTTTGTTCCCACTAGTTGTGTAATTAGTTAAGAATTCAAATGTGATATAGTTTATTTACATATGAGAATGTAAACTGTAATTAAGGTGGAATGTTTATCTGTTAACCCTGTAGCTTTGATTATTAATAGTGAAGTATCTCTTTGAAGATATAATTTATTAGAAAATATTGAAAACACTATTGAACTTAGGATGAACAGAATGAGCATGCTTTCATTACTGGAGTAAAAGCTCAAGACCTTAGACATCCAAGAAGGAGGAAGAGACTGCCTGGTCTCAATTGTGCTTATTTGTGCGAGTCATTACTGTTAGCATATTATCCATTTTCTCATCGCAATTTACAAGAATTTTGATGTAGTCTCATTCCTTTCATGTGAGGAAGATTGATGCTTTGACTAGCCCAAGGTCGGGCAGATATTGCTAGGCAGTTGAAATGACTGACATTTAAGGTGCCTGATGGATTTTCTTCCAAGTAAAAGGTCTTGGAGCTGGCACAGCAGCTCCCCTTACTCAGTTTTACTGTCCAATCATGTTTGCTTCTGGATCTTTAGGTCTCTTAAGTAGTTGTTAATTACTTGAGCTCTGATCTTCTATTATCTAATCAGTAGTAGGTCCTTTCTTCAGAATAGCCCTTGGTAAAGTAGTTGATAATTGCTGAAGACAGTATTGTTTTTGAGAACCTTTTTTGCTGATTACTGAAGTGTTCTGTGTGCTCATTGAAGACATTTTGAAAAATGAAAATAAAGAGAAATAACAATATTCATTGTGTATGCTTTATGTAGATTACCTCATTAAATCCAGTCTTGTGAAGGAAACAGTTTCTATTGTATAGACATAATAAATGATATTTGAGGGATTACTCTTAAGAGTAATCAGCTAGAAAGTGGTTGAGCTGGAGTGTGAACCCTGGCATTCTAACACCAGATCCCATCCTCACAACCTATATTGGTAACTTTTTTCACCAGATAATTTATTATTACACACACACTTTTTAATAATTACATATTTGAGTTCATATCATATATTCAATTTTATATTCTTATTCTGTTAGTATAAGATCATCTTAATTTTATTGTTATTAAGAATTTGACTTTAAACACCAGTTTTAATAGTTTCAGGCTATTCTGTCTTACAGGTATGTTCTAAGTTGTTTAAAAATTGAATGCTGGGGACCAGGGAGATTTTAGCTCAGCATGAAAGGTACTTGCTGCCAAGCCTGACAAATTAGATCCCTGATATTCACATAGTAGACATGCATACCATGGTGTATATATACATACACACTAAATGTAAACTTTTTGCTTTTTTTTTTTGAGACAGGGTCTCTTTGTGTAGCATTTGGCCATCATGGAACTCACTCTGTATACCAGGCTGGCCTCAAAGAGATCCGCCTGCCTCTGCCTCCCAAGTGCTGGGATTAAAGGTGTGCATCACCACCATCTGGCTTTTTTTTTTTTTTGAGAGCAAAGCTAGGCGTGTTAGCACACACCTGTGATACCAGTATTTGGGAAGTAGAGGCAGGAAGATAAGAGTTCTTGGTCATCCTTCAGCTACATATGAAATTGGAGGCCATCCTGGGCTACTTGTGACCTTATCTCCGAAACTGATAAAATAATTGAAATTTGATATACAGTAGTAGCTTAGGTTGTATTATGGAATGAAAAAGAATGGTTCAAATCGTGTTCCTGACAGTTTACCATGCAAGTATATAATGTTCTGTGTCTTATGGATTTATAGAATGGAGAGTATTTTCATTGTTTATCATGATGATTAAATCCATTGCACCTGATATGAAAAATGATGACTTAAACTGGGTGGTGGCACACGCTTTTAATCCCAGTACTTGGGAGACAGAGACAGGCGGATCTCTGTGAGTTGGAGGCCAGCCTGGTCTACAGAACAAGTTCTAGGATAGCTAGGGCTGTTACACAAAGAAACCATATCTCAAAAAAACAAACAAAAACAAAGCAAAAATAAAAAATACAGATTCTAATTCAGAAGATCTAGGATAGTCTTAGGTTGTACTTCTAATGTGTTTGATTGGTTGTTTTTGTTGGATACGGTTTTTCTATGTAGTTTTAGTTGGTCAGGTACTCTTTATATTGCTCATTGTGGCCTTGAACTCACAGCAGTCCTCCTGCCTCAGCCTTGCCTTCTGAGTGCTCGAGTCACAGGCAGTCACCACCACACTTGACTTTTGAGATAGTAGCCCTGCTAAGCCCTCAGTGATGCACAACACTTTAAATATCAATGAAATAAAACACTTAGAATGTGTCTGGTACTCATATATCCCACCCCACCCAGGGCTGCTTTGTGTGCTAAGCATGTGCCCAGCCACTGAGCTTTTTTCCTAGCCTAGTGCTTAGTAAATATTATGTCTGTGGGTTGTTTCAAATCATTCAACTCTTAGAAATAGTGCTGTGCTAGCTAAACACTGCTTGTGAACCTGGAAAAAATATTTCTTTTTCAGTCTACTTATTTACCTATTTTACTCTTTTCTTCTTTCAACAACAAGCTTGTGTGGTGGTTTGAATAAGAATGACCTCCAGAGGCTCATATATTTGAAACGTAGACACCAGGGAGTGGCCCTGTTTGAAAGGATTAGAAGGATTAGGAGGTGTGGCCTTGTGGAGGAAGTGCTTCACTGGGGATAGGTTTTGAGGTTTCAAAAACCCACGCCAAGCCCAGAGTCTCTTTCTGCCTAGGGATCAGAATGTAGCTCTCAGCTGTGCTCCAGCACCTGCCTACGTGTGGCCCTGTTCCTCATCATGATGATAACGGACTCTGAAACTGTACGCAAGCCCCCAGTTAAACATTTTGCTTTTGTAAGAGTAGGTCATGGTGTCTCTTCACAAACAGAACAGGGATTGAGACATTTTGTGACTCAGTGTACTAGAAGGGTTACTTACAAATTTACGGAATTGTAGCATTTGGAAGACCCTTTAAGAGATCATCTACTAATGGAAGAAACAAGTGTGCCCAACCCAGTAGCACCTTCATATCCATCATATCCTCCATATATGTGTGTTGGGGTAGGTTTTTTTGGTTGTCTGACTCCTGGAAAGTTAATACCAGCGTTTACGGGGGTAGTGATAGAAAAGCTTAATATTGCATATGTGTGGCACACAGATTATTCTGTCCCCAAAGCCAGGAACTTCCAGTGGGAGTCACTGAGAGCATTTATTTTCTTTTGTTTTGTAAATGTGGAGTTAGGGTTAGAGCTATGTTTCTGTAGTTGACAGATGGCAAAGTTGCATTTGGGACAAAGCATTTCCTTCCTGGTGTAGTCTTTACCTTGTGCTGTTGGCCTGCCCTTTTTCTAATTTGCTGTTTAAGCAGCAAGTGACTCATCAGCGAAGCTTAGTGCAATCATTTCCTTCAATCTGAAATGTTGTAATAAGATCATACATAATGAAAACAGATTGCCCTTTGACTCTCTGTCTTATATCTGCTTTATTCTTAGTGATCAAAATGACTAAGATAGTAAGTGTTTGATAGTCATCTTTTTAAGGTAAGCTCTGAGAAGTAATAGGATGTTTATAGCAGAAGATAACTCTGGAAGGATTTGGATTCCTGAGTTCTAATCTTTCGATCACTTCTGAGTGACTTTCTACAGGTCATCAAAAGTTTGTTTTATATAGATAGATACACACCTATTAGACACACACATATCTATATCTGTACACATGCATTTTCTTTCTTTCAAGGCAGTGATAAGGATCAAACTTGTACACCCTCTACTACTGAGCTAAATTCTCTTCCCTCTTTCCCACATTTTGAAGTAGAGTGAGATTCTCTTTCTTGATATGTACCAGACTATTGCTAAAATAGAGGAAAAGATTTGTCTTTGTATTTCACATGTTAGTCCTCTGTTTCTGAGATGGTGACTCATATAGCCCAGGCTGGCCTTGAACTTGCCTTGTAGCCAAGAATGACTTTGACCAGGAGTGTCACCTACCATCAACTCCTACTAACCTCCTACTGTTATCGCCCCTGTGCTGGTTACAGATTTGTGCTACTGTGCCTGGTTTTCAGTACTATTTTAAGACTTTAAAAGAGAAAATGTATTAGGCTGCAGAGCTAGCTCAGTCATTACTGTCCTGTAAATAGTAACCAAGTAAAGAAGTAAATACAAGCATGAGGGCCTGTGTTAGATTTCCCAGCCCAAGTAACATAACTGGGCATGGTGGTGCCAACTTGTATTCTGAGTACTAGAGATGTGGAGATGGGTTGATCTCTGGAGCTCACTGCCCAGCTATTCTAGTCTACTTGGTGAGTCTTGGCTTATGAGAGACTGTCTCAATAAAAAAGTATTAGAGGATGGTACTGGAAGAACAGTGCCCTCTGGCTACTACACATGTAGACATGTGAACATGTAGCGATATATATATATCTGCACACATGAATATGTAGCATGTTATATATTACAAGATTAATACAGATAATTTTTATTTTCAAACTTTCTCTTGCATTTTAATATTTACAAAATCAGCATACATCTTACAGTTGATAGCGGTAATAGTTTGATAGTGTAGTTAATTGGCAGTGATTTTTTTTCTCTTAATGTCTATTCTGACACTATCTGGTTAGCTACAGCCCTTCTGACACTGGACTCACCAGGGTTAATGCTGACTTGAAAAATTAAGAGCTTGTCCCTGTTTGGTGGGCAGTGCAGGAGTCACAATATGTGAAATTCCTTCAATTAAAATTTACTGACATTAAAACATTTTGCCCAATTTTATACTTTAAAAAGCCCCTTTCACAGCATGTATTTTGGCTCAGAGTATCTCTATTTTTTTCTGTGGAAGGAATAAAAATTATATTTTAAAAAAAAGGAGGAAGAGGAGAGCTAGGAAGATGGCTCAGTGAATGCTACCAGCTGATTCCCAGGACCCTTATGGTAGAAGGAGAAAACTGACTCCTGCAAGTTGTCCTCTGACCTCCACATGTATGCCATGTGTATGCCTGCACCCCTACTTCATACACAGGCACAAACTAAATAAATGTAATAAAAATTAAAAGGAAAAAAAAACCAAAAGGGCATGGTTGGTCAAGCAAAAATGCCCTTATTTGAGGACATGTATAGGATCAAGATACATTCTATGCATGCATGAAACTGTAAAAGAATAAATGAAAGACACACACATACACATACACACACACACAAGTACACACAAACAAGAATGTTCTTATTTCAGAATGGAGTAGCTCTTTTGGGATCCCTAGTCTGCCTGCATTTCTGAATAACTAAATCTAGATTGGAAGTTCCCATGAACTGCTCAAGTCCAGTAGTTCTCTGGAAACTCAGTGAAGTGGGGAAAGTGCTGTAGGCAGGATTATAGTTTGGATATAAAGGATGCAGATCAGAGCCACAACTGAAGAGAAGCAGGGCAAGGTCTGGGAGGATCCCCATTCTGGTCTTCTGTGCCTTGTGTTCCCAGACTTCAACCCATTTCCCTCCAACCACACTGAAGTGTTTTACCAACTGGGAAGCTTTCCAGTACAAAGTATTAGGGCTTTGTAAAAAAGGGCTGATTGACTAACTCAGTGTCAGCACCTTTGGTTCACCTGTTTGGATCAGGTTGGCCTAGAATCCCAACCCTTTAGTCACGTGGCTGGTTGTTCTGATGACAGGATCCCATCCTGAGTAATTTTCTTTCTTAGCATAAATTCAGGGATTACCTAAGAAGCCTGTAATAACAAAGACCCTCCTTGGAATCTGCTTTCTAGGAACCAGTGACAAGGCCAGCCTTGATCTTTGGTACACAACTGTGGTACTTTAAAAAATAATGTATCCTTCATCCTCGTTAGTATAGTGGTGAAAAAAAAATAATGTATCTTTCAAGAGGTGTATAATAGATGTAATAAAATACAGTCATTTAAGACAACCTTTTAGGGTCCATGAAGTGAATTGACATAGGAAGGGCTTTGAGTTATTTTCTACGTAAATTATTTTAGCAAATTATCAGCAAATAATTAGCAAAAAACATATAGGTTTTCTTAAAAAAAGATTGGTTTTGTAATGAAATAGACAAATTCAAATGTATTGTCATTGTGTTCTAGTTGTGACCCTTTGAACTTCATTTTTCTTATTTCTGATATAGGTATAGCTTTGTAATACTTTGTGTGATACCAAAGATAGCTTCAGGATAGCATGAGGTAGGAATTATCCTTTTTATTGCAATTGGAATTATTCTCTGTATTGTCAATTGTTCTTTGCAGATTTTATTGTCAAAAATGACTGGGGAGCGAATTGTAATCTGAATTAAGTGTAGGAACAAAGTGGATGTGTTAATTCTTTTTCTTTCTTTCTTTTTTTTTTTTTTTTGAGACAGGGTTTCTCTGTAGCTTTGGAGCCTGTCCTGGCACTAGCTCTTGTAGACCAGGCTGGCCTCGAACTCACAGAGATCCTCCTGCCTCTGCCTCCTGAGTGCTGGGATTAAAGGCCGTGTGCCACCACCGCCCGGCGGATGTGTTAATTCTTATGTGGGATTTTCATTTTCATAGTGTGTGCTTTTGCTTCCCACTGTTAACTAGAACTTTGCATTTGTTTGTTGTTTTAGAACTGTGTATTCAGGCTTGCTTGGAACCCATGATCCTCTTGGATTGTAGGGATTGTGCTAGGATGGTAGATGGCATTGCAGTTTGTAACAACCTCTCTGGGTAGAACTCATTTTGGGTTGGGGAGGGAGCAGTTGCTGGGGATTGATTTCATGGCCTTACTCCTACTAGGCAAGTGCTCTGCCACTGAGCCACATTTTTAACCTCTAACTAGAACTCTTAGGAAATATACTTACTGAACTGTACTCAAGTCTTAACTGGAACACTGTTTAGAATGGCTAAATACAGAACACTATTGGCAAAGGGATATAATCTGCTGTCATGGCATTGCTGCCTGCCTGGCTAGCTGGTGTGGTGAGAACTTAGAATTCATGCATGTTCAGGTTTACAGGGATCAGTTGTTTCACCATCAGAGGAGTAATAGAAGTGGTTCAAATGCTGACTCTAATGTTTTGTGACAACTGACCACGTCTATTTTGCAGCATGTAATTTCTCTTTAATTTGTGAAAGATTTAACAAATAGCTGGTAACCAGCCTGCAAAACTTTTGAAACTTTGGAACAAAAAATTGACGTGTAAGTGTATTACCTCCTTTCCTTCCCCCGTGTTCTCTACTCTTTAAAGCAAAGGAACCTAATGAGAAAATGGAATTAGTCTTTCACCTTACTCGTTCTTGTACTTCCTGAGATATTACTTATTATCAGTTTATGTTACAGTAATGAGAGCAGATTATAGAGGTTCTCTTGATTTTTTTTTTTCATGCAACCGGGAAAATGCTTTTGTTGGTGGGAATGATATATAAAGAGGGTTTCCCAAATCTGCAAAGCTTTCATTTGGGCTGGTAATTTGATCATGCAAAATACATCAGAATTGGATGTTTCCATTTTGGTCCCTTTTCTAGAGAAAAATAAGAAAACTGAGCAAGTGAAAGAGTTAGCTTTAAAGTATAGTTACGGGAGTCAGCAAGATGGATCAGTGGTAAAGGCACTTGCCCCACAACCCTAACAACGTGCATCTGATTCCTGGATCTGGTGGTGGAAGGAGAGACCCAGAGTCTTGAAACTGCCCTCTGACCTACACATGTACCCCCTCCAAAAAAATGAAATGTATTAATTATTTTTTTAATAATTTATTTAACTTTATTTCATGTGCGTTGGTGTGAAGGTGTCAAATTCCCTGGGACTGGAGTTACAAACCGTTGCGAGCTGCCATGTGTGTGCTGGGAATTGAACTCGGATCCTCTGAAAGAGGAGCCAGAGCTCTTAACCTCTGAGCCATCTCTCCAGCTCCATATTAATTATTAATATGAGATAACCTTGTGGAATTTTGATATTGAAATACAATGAATTCTAAATCCCAGAGCCAAGGGGGAGTTTGCATTATATATGGAAGATATCTCTGTAGCATGAATAATAAAAACCCAGAGACAGTTATTGAGGTTCACCCTGAAAAGCAAAGCAGTCAGCCACTGGCTCCTACCTCTACCTCAGACCGAAAATTGGCCATATTCTGTCTCCACAAATCCTCAGATTGAGACTGAGCTGAGACCTGTCTCCTCCCATTTTATATTCTTCTCTAATGCTGGGATTAAAGGCGTGCACCAATACCGCCTAGTCTCTATGGCAAACTAGTGTGGTTGCTGGGATTAAAGGTGTGTTGTGCTACCACTGCCTGGCCTGTATGGTTGACTAGTGTGGCTGCTTTGCATTCTGATCTTGAGGCAAGTTTTGTTTATTAAAATACAAATGAAATATCACTGCATGTCTTAGCTTAGATATTTCAATTTAAGTTGTAAGAGAATGATAGTGGTTATATAGCCTGTTGGTTTCTACAGGTGCCTCTTATGCTGGTGACAAGGAATTCTCTCATTATTGAGCATCTTGATGTATTAAGATTCTTCTTCATATTTGGACCAGGTCTACCAATGTGAATTCTCCCTGTGCTCGGTCTCATTCAGAGGGGCCACTTGTTCTAGCAAGTCTGATCCTTTGACAGGATGTTGTAAATTCTCCTTGACCACTTTAAATTACATGTATTCATTGTATGTACTGTGTGTGCTCACACTTTCTTACACCATAGTACTCGTGTGTAGATAAGAGGACAACTTCAGGATTAATTCTGTCCTTCCATCTTTGGGTCCTGGCAAGTGCCTTTAGCTGTTGGACCATGTTGCTGACCCTATAAATTCTTCTTAAATTTGTCTTTATCTTGCTGATCTGGAATTAGTTTTCTAGCCAATCTAACCAAATCAGTGAGCTCCAGTTGAGAGTTGGTGTCTCAAAAAAAAGAAAAGGGAAAAAAAGAAAAAGAAACAAAACAAAAATAAGGTACATTGAAAATAAGGGGGAAATGTGTAGGAAGGGAAACAGCACTGTTGACCTCTGTCTAGTTTCACACACATACACCCTTTTTTGTTGTTATTTTTTGCTTTTAGTTTTTGAGACAGTTTCTCTGTACGGCCCTAGAACTCAGAGATCTACCTGCCTCCAGAGTGCTGGGATTAAAGACATGTGCCACCATGCCCAGCTAAAATCCTTCTTTTAAAGAAAAATTCTGGGTTAGGCTGGGAAAATACCTACTGTTGTCACAGACCTTGGTGAGTTTTTATTTTCTTTGGTTGAGGATTAATGGATACTTTTACTCTGAAAAGTTTCTTTTCTATTAAATTCAGTCAGCACGGTAGTCAACACTTAAAATCCGCGCAGTTGGGAGTTGGAGACAGCAGGACTACTGTAAGCTTGAGGGGAATCTGGGTTACGTAGCGAGTACCAGGCCAGCTAGTGCTACATGACAGGGCCTTGTCTCAGAAAAACTACACTATCTAACTAAATAATAATGTAAAAATCTCAGTCCTTCTGTGTCTTTATGGGCTCTATTCTACTCCCCTTTTCTTAGTTGTAGTAATAGTTTTATCTGAGCTTATCTTATAGTTTCTGGCACTAGAGAATCATATTGAGCTGGACATGGATGGCAGCACATGTTTAGAATTCCAGTGCTTTGGAGGCTGAGGCCGGAACTGTTGGGAGTTGTAGGCTATCATGGGTTGTAACAGCGAACACAACAAAAAACTAAGCTGGGCAGAAGGAAGGCAAGGCCAGGTGTTGGTTTATTTTTGGTGTGCTTTGTACAGCAGTTTAGACTCTCCTCTTTGTTTATTATTTTGATGCAGGTGTTTATATGCAGCTTTTGTAGTGATTACTGTTTTTCATTATAGTTTTTACTTAAATCTTGTTGCTTCAGCGTTTTATGTTATTCAAATATAAAAGACTGACCTTCATATCTTTTGTCCATACAGAGAAGTATATTATATTTCTTCCTTTTTGTTGTTGGTTTTAGTTTTATTATTATTATTTTTTTGATTCAAGGTCTCACTTTGTAGCCCTGGCTGTCTTGGAACTCATTATGTAGACCAGGCTATCCTGAACTCAGTTCTGCCTGCCTCTGCCTCCTGAAAACTGGGACTAAAGGTGTGTACCACTCTACCTGGCCAACTTAGTTAGGCTTTCTGTTGCTGTAAAGAGACCATGACCATATTAACTCTATAAAGGAAAGCATTTAATTGGAGCTGTCTTACAGTTGAGAGGTTAGCCCACTGTCATCATGGTAGGGAGGATGGTGGCATACAGGTAGCTATGATTCTTGAGAGGCAGTTGAGAGTTCTACATCTGGATCAGTAGGCAGCAGGAAGAGTAAGTGAGCCACTGGGCCTACCTTGAGCTTCTCAAATCTCAAATACCACCCCCAGTGTCATACTTCTTCCAACAAGACCATACCTCCTAATAGTGCCACTTCCTGTAAGCCTATGGGGCCATTGCCATTCAAACCATCACACTGGCTTTACTTTTTCTAATCAATATAATTACTAACTGCTCTTTAAGACCTTTTGAAGGTACATAGACTTTGATGTAGTGCTTGTTTAGTGTTTTTTTTCCAAGTAGAAGAGATACTCTATTTTTAATTTAATTAAAATATAATGGCAATCTTAATTTTTTAAAATTGTTTTTATTGAGCTATATATCTTTCTCCACTCCCCTCCCTTCCTTCCCTCTTCCCTTCTACCCTCTTCCATGATCCCCACACTCCCAATTTACTCAGGAGAGCTTGTCTTTTTCTACTTCCCATGTAGGTTAGATCCATGTATATCTCTCTTAGGGTCCTGTTGGTTTTTTAGGTTCTCTGGGATTGTGAATTGTAGGCTGGTTTTCCTTTGCTGTATGTCTAAAAGCCACTTAGGAGTGAGCACATATTATATTTTTCTTTCTGGGTCTCAGTTACCTCACTCAATATGATGTTTTATAGATCCATCCATTTGCCTGCAAATTTCAAGATGTCATTTTTTTTTTCTGCTGTGTAGTGATCCATTGTGTAAATGTATCACATTTTCTTTACCCATTCTTCGATTGAGGGACAAACGTTTAGGTTGTTTCCAGGTTCTGGCTATGACAAAACAGTGCTGTTATAAACATAGTTGAGCACATGTCCTTGTGGTTTGATTGGGCATCCTTTGGGTATATACCCAAAAGTGGTATTGCTGGGTTTTGAGGTAGGTTGTCCTCAATTTCTAATTTTCTGAGAAATTGCCATACTGATTTCCAAAGTGGCTGTACCAGTTTGCACTCCTACCAGCAATGCAGAAGTGTTCCCTTTACCCCACATCCTCTCCAGCATAAGTTGTCATCAGTTCTTGGCCATTCTTACAGGTGGAAGATGAAATCTCAGAGTTGTTTTGATTTGCATTTCTCTAATGACTAAGGATATTGAGCATTTCCTTAAGAGTCTTTCAGGCATCTTATATTCCTCTGTTGAGAGTTCTCTGTTTAGGTCTGTACTCCATTTTTTTATTGGATTATTTGTTCTTTTGATGACCAATTTCTTGTTTTTTGTTTTTGTAAATTTTGGAGATCAGCTCTCTGTCCGATGTAGGGTTGGTGAAGATCTTTTCCCTTTCTGTAGGCTGCCATTTTGTCTTGTTGACTGTGCCCTTTGCTTTACAGAAGCTTCTCAGTTTCAGGAGGTCCCATTTATTAATTGTTTCTCTCAGAGTCAGTGCTATTGGGGTTATATTTAGGAAGTGCCAATGCGTTCAAGTGTACTCCTCATTTTCTCTGCTATGAGGTTCAGTGTGGTTGGTTCTATGTTGAAGTCTTTGATCCATTTGGACTTGAGTTTTGTGCATGGTGATAGATATGGATCTGTTTTCATTCTTCTACATGTTAATATTCAGTTATGCCAGCAACTTTTGTTGAATATGCTTTCTTTTTTCCATTTGATAGTTTTTGCTTCTTTGTCAAAAATCAGGTATTAGGTGTGTGGATTGATATCCGGATCTTCAGTTTGGTTCCATTGGTCCTCCTGTCTGTTTTTATGCCAATAGTAGGCTGTTTTCAGTACTGTAGTAGAGTTTGAAGTCAGAGATTGTGATGCCTCCAAAAGTTCCTTCATTGTACAGGATTGTTTTGGCTCTCCTAGGTTTTTGCTTTTCCATATGAAGTTGAGTATTGTTCTTTTGAGGTCTGTGAAGGATTTTGCTGGGCATTGCATTGAATCTGTAGATTGCTTTTAGTAAGATTGCCATTTTTACTGTATTTAATTCTACCTACCCAAGAGCATAGGAGATCTTTCCATTTTCTAGTGTCTTCTTCAATTTCTTTCTTCAAAGATTATAAGTTCTTTTCATGCAGGTCTTCCACTTGTTTGGTTAGAGTTACTCCAAGATATTTTATGTTATCTGTGGCTGTTGTGAAGGGTGATGTTTCTCTGTTTTCTTTCTCAGCCCATCTGTGTAAAGGAGAGCTACTGATTTTTTCAAGTTAATCTTATATCCTGCTAAATTACTGAAGGTGTTTATGAGTTGTAGAAGGTGCTTGGTAGAATTTTTGGGGTCACTTATGTAAACTATGATATCATCAGCAAATAGTAAGAGTTTGACCTCTTCTTTTCCAATTTGTATCCTCTTGATCTCTTTTCATTGTCTTATTGCTCTAGCTAGAACCTCAAGCACTATATTGAATAGATATGGAGAATGTACAACCTTATCTTATTCCTGATTTCAGTGGGATTGCTTTGTTATTCCCCCTTTTCATTTCTGATTTTGTTAATTTGAATATTCTCTGCTACCTTTTGGTTAGTTTGGATAAAAGTTTGTCTATTTTGTTGATTTTTCTCGAAGAATCTACTCTTTGTCTCATTGATTTTTTTGTTTGTTTCTATTTTGGTGATTTCAGCTCTCAATTTGATTATTTCCTGCCATCTAGTCCACCTAGATGATGAATTTGCTTCTTTTTGTTCTAGAATTTTCAGGTGTTCTGTTAACTCACTAGTGTGGGATTTTTCCAGCTTTTTTATTTAGGCATTTAGTGCTATAAATTTTCCTCTTAACACTGCCTTCATTGTGTTCCATAAATTTGGGTATGTTGTGTGTTCATTTTCATTGAATTTTAGGAAGTCTTTGATTTCTTCCTTGACCCTTTGATGATTCATTCAAGTGAGCATTGTTTAATTTTCATGTGTTTGTAGGATTTCTGGAATTAATGTTGCTGTTGAATTCTAATTTCAAGTCATGGTGATCTGGTAAGATACATAGGGTTATTCCAACTTTTTTGTATCTCTGGAGGTTTGCTTTGTTAACTACAAAGGTTAATTTTTGTGGTCAATTTTTGAGAATGTTCCTTGAGGTCCTGAGAAGAAGGTATGTTCTTTTATGTTTGGAATGAATGTTCTATAGATGTCTGTTAAGTCCATTTGATTCATAACATCTGTTAGTTCCCTTATTTCTCTGTTAATTTTCTGTCTGATAGATATGTCCAGTGGTGAGAGTGGGGTGTTGAAGTCTCCCATTATTAGTGTATGTGGTTTAATGTGTGATTTAAGCTTTTAAGCTTTAGAAGTGTTTCTTTTACATATGAGGGTGCTCTTATATTTGGGGCATAGATATTAAGTATTGATTTCCAGGATGGATTTTTCCTATGACTAATATGAAATGTCCTTCTTTGTCTCTTTTGATTGATTTTAGTTTGAAGTCTATTTTGTTAGATATTAGACTAGCTACACCAGCTTGTTTCTTAGGTCCATTTGATTGGAAATTTTTTTCCCAGCTTTTTACTCTGAGGCGATGTCTGTCTTTGACATTGAAAATGTGTTTCTTGTATGTGGCAGAAGAATTGATTCTGTTTTTGTATCCAATGTGTTAGCTTGTGTCTTTTTATAGGTGAGTGGAGTCCATTTATATTAAAGGATATTAATGATCGGTGATTGCTAGTTCCTATTACTTTAGTTTTCGTCATTGGTGATGTTATTGTGTGTGGTTTTTCCCTCCTTTGGGATTTGCTGCTGTGAGATCATCTGTTGTCTGTTTTTGTGGATGTAGCCAACTTCCTTGGGTTGGAGTTTTCCTTCTAGTACTTTGTGTAGGACTGGTTTTGTGGCTAGGTATTGGTTAAATCTGGTTCTGTCATGAATATCTTGTTTTGTCTGTCTATGGTGATTGAAAGTTTTGCTGGGTAGAGCAGTCTGGGCTGGCATCCGTGATCTCTTAATGTCTGGATAACGCTTGACCAGGACCTTCTGGCTTTCATTGTTTCCATTGAGAAGTCAGGTGTAATTCTGATAGGTCTGCCTTTATTTGTTATTTGGTCTTTTTCCTTTGCAGCTCTTAATATTCTTTCTTTATTCTGTATGTTTAGTGTTCTGATTATTATGTGGCAAGGGGTCCAGTCTATTTGGTGTTCTATAAGCTTCTTGTATCTTTATATACATAGCTTTCTTTAGGTTTGTGCTTTTGAGTTGAACTTCTTCTCCTTCTATATCTATTATTTTTAGGTTTGGTCTTTTCATGGTGTCCCATATTTCCTGGATATTTTGTGTTAAGCTTTTGTTAGATTTAGTTTTTTTTTGACTGATGAGTCTATTTCCTCTATGTATCTTCAGCGCTTGAGAGTCTCTCTTCCGTCTCTTTTATTCTGCTGTTTATGGTTGCATTTGTGGTTCCTGATCATTTTCCCATATCTGCTGTTTCCAGAACTCCCTTAGTTTGTGTTTTCCTTTTTGTCTCTATTTCAGTTTTCAAGTCTTGAATTGTTTTTTTCATCTGTTTGCCTGCTTTTCCTTGGTTTTCTTTAAGGGATTTGTTAATTTCTTCTAATTTTTTGTTTGTCTTTTCCTCCATTTCTTTGAGGAATTTTTTTATTTTCTCTTTAAGGGCCTCAAACATTGTCCTAAAATTATTTTCTAGGTTATTTTATTCTGCTTCATCTATATTGGGGTGTTCAGGTCTTGCTGTTGTAGAGCCACCAGTTTTTGTTGGTATCATGTTGGCCTTTGTGGTGTTGAGTGCATTCTTCCCATATCTACCCAATTTTTCTCTGATTGGTGTACTTGGGTTGTGTCTCTGGTGATCAGTCTTCCTGGTGCCTGTGGATCCAAGGCTCAGAGGTTGCTCCTTGTGGTGCAGTCAGGGCCATTGTTCCAGTCACTCCAGAGTTCTCTTGGTGTTCCCAGAGGTCACTAGGGGTTCCCGGGGGTTGCTTTGCAATCCCTGGAGTTGTTCAGGCCATCTCCCACTGAGGTCTCTGGGCTCTGGCTGATTCCTGTGCATGTCCTGGCTTGGGCCTGCTCTCTCAAAGGTCCCTGGCTTGGACCCTGTCTGGCAGAGGTCTCTAACTCAGGCCTGCTCCCTCAGCAGTTGCTCCCTTGTACCTACTCCTGCCAAGGTTGCTGACTTGGGCCTGTTCCTGAGGATGTCCCAGAATCAGGCCTGCTCCCATGGAGGTCCCTGGCTTGGATCTGGTCCCACAGAGGTCTCTGGCTTGCACCTGCTCCCTTGGTGGTCGCTCCCTTGGACCTGCTTCTGGGAAGGTCACTGGCTTGGGCCTGCTCCTGTGGAGGTTGCTGACTCGGACCTCACAATCTTAATTTTTAACATTTATTTGTGTGCATGACTGTGTGTTTGTGTTGTTGTGGGCACATGTATGCCATTGTGAGCATGTGGAGGTCAGAGGACAACTTGCGGGAGTTGATTCTCTTCTACCCTGTGGTTCCCAGGGATCACACTCAGGTGGATCATGCTTGGTGGCAGGGACCTTGTCTTTACCATCTCACTGACCTCAATCCTAAATTGCTTTGGAACTACAGTTGTCGGTATTAGGGGACACATTACATGCAAGATATTTTGCTAAGTACTTTACATGTTATATTGTCCTTGTAAGAAAGATAGTCTTAGTAGCAATCCTATGAATTCAATTTTCATTCTCTTTATACTAGCAAGGAATTTAATACAGGAAGATTAAATAAGCAGGGGCAAGCATAACTGAGTGTCCAGATCAGGCATTCTGACTTTTCAAGCCTGTATGTTTAACTACTCCATCTATTGCAATTTGCTTTTTGATAAAAAGAATTATCAGAAAATATAGTAATAATATGTTATGCTCTTTGGAGTCTTTTGGGGGGCCTGCCACTCAGCTCCCAGATGAATCACACACGGAGTCTTATTCTTATTTATAAATGTCCAGCCTTAGCTTGGCTTGTTTCTTGCCTGCTTTCCTTAACTTACATTATCCCATCCACCCTTTGGCCTATGTGTTTTTCCCATTCTCTTACTTCTTTAAATCTAACTCTTATTCTGTATATTTCTGTGTAGCTGGGTGACTAGCCCTTGATGTCCTCCTCCTTCTCAGGCTACTACTCTGACCACTTTCCCCAGTTTTCTCCTTTGTATTCTCTCTTCCTGCCAGTCCTGCCTATCCTTTCTTCTGCCTCGCTATTGGCTGTTCATATGTTTATTAGACCATCAGGTGTTTGAGACAGGTAGAGTATCACAGCTTCACAGAGTTAAACAAATACAACATAAACAAAAGTAACCCACCTTAAAATAATAGTCCCAACAAAATCAGTCTACTATTGAGACTGCTAAAACCCCTTCAGTCCACATAGATAATGGTCATTTCTTTTTCTTCTATATTTTCAAAGTATCTTAAATTTGACTTAAATACAATAACTAGGAGCCTTAGCTTTTAACCTGGGCCTCGTAGTAGAATGGTTTGGGGGCTTATTACATCATTTATTCCTAGCTGTTTTGAAAATATCCTCTGTAAAGTGAATGGAGACATATGGTCCCTAGAGCAGAGGAGGCAACACATTCTACATCTGTGTTTGTGTATATGCTTATTTGAAATTAGTTATGGTGAATATAACTCTTTATATTACACATTTTTGTTACCGTTGTTTCTGTCTGTAAGTTTAGATCAGAAGTGGTCAGAGGACCCCAGGAGCCCTCTGAGACTCTCCCCATTTTTTTGTTTTTTGAATCAGGGTCTCTAGTTCAGCTGACTTCAAACTCTGAATCCTCCTGCGTCTTTATAGTGCTAGGATTTTGTGGCATGTACTAGCAGACTTGCTTCTGAGATTCTTTAAAAAGGTTTGTGAGGTTGAAACCACTCTGTAAGATAGTATCTATTTTCCTTTTCACTTGTAGTCCCTTGTGAGGATGCAGTGGTGTTTTCCAGAGCCTACATGGCTGCTATTCCCATGCACTAACTATAGAAGGAGATACTAAATTTTAGTTGTTTTTTGTTAAACCATCTGATTAGGAATTTTCTGAAAAATGACCAAGCATGGTGACATATGTCTGTAATTCCAGAACTTGGGAGGCAAAGGCTGGAGGATCAGAAGTTTAAAGTCATTCTCAGCTACATTCTGTGTTCTAAGCCAGCCTGGCCTACATTAGACCCTTTCTCAAAAAAAAAAAAAAAAAAAATTGAAAAGAAAGATTCACCAAAAAACAAAGCAGTGATTGTTACTCTTTTTTGTTTTTATAAAACTTTATTTTTGAAAGCATATTTTAAGTAATGTATGTTATTATGTAATGAGTATAATAATTGTTTTATGATAAATCTTTGGAAATTCTTAATTTTAATTCCTAATTCAATACTATCAGTGAATACAGTGTATGTAAACAGAAGCTTTTTTTTTTTTTTTGGTTCTCACAATGTAAAAAGGAGCCCTAAGACTCATTATGTTGAAAACCACTTGTTTAGATTAGTTGTATGATATTAAAACAGATCTTGGGCTAGGTAGATGGCCCAGTAGACAAGAATGCTTGCTCTACAAGGTTGAAGATCTGAGCTCAAATTCCCTCCACATGAAAATTCCACCCACATGAAAAGCTGGGTATGTAGCTACTTCCTGTAGCCTCAGCATTGGAAGATAGAAGCAGGTGGGTGCAAAGAGCTTGCTGACCAGCCAGCCTAGCCCAGAGGAGTAGACAGAGATCAATAGAAGATACTTGACATCCTCCACTGGCGTCTGTGCACTTGCACACTCATGTGTATGTACACACACACACTCAGTCTTGCTTGATCTAGGAGTAAAAATCAAGACGAAATTAAGAGCTGAGGAAAATAAGCACATCTTTATTACTTATCATGTGTTATGTTTTGAATTGTGTAAGCAGGAGATTGGAACCCACTGAACGGCCTCTCCAGATTGTTTACGATTACTTATCCAGGCTGGGATTTGAAGATCCTGTGCGCATACAGGAGGAGGCTACGAACCCTGACCTCAGCTGCATGATTCGATTTTATGGTGGTAAGCCTTTATCAGTAGCTTTGTGAGTCTGTTAACTACTTTAAAATGATTGTTTGTATCTTTACCTTCTGTTTGCTAGAAGTATTTGATATCAAAAGTTACTTTTAAGTCAGTTAAATGTAGCAGAAACAAGTACAACAAAAACGTCAGGGAGTAAAGGAAGATTTTTAAAAATTAGCAAAAACAAGTTGGGTGGTAGTGGTGTGTGCTTTTAATCCCAGCACTCAGGAGGCAGAGGCAGGTGGATCTCTGAGTTCAAGACCAGCCTGGTCTATAGAGCAAGTTCCAGGACAGTCAAGGCTTTTACACAGAGAAACCCAATCTCGAAAAAACAAAACAAAACAAAACAAAAAAAATAGCAAAATATTTGTAAAAAAATATCTTCCCTTTAAATGTTTATTTATTGCAACTATTTTATACCATTACTAGATTATGCCTTATTTACATTTTTTTTCTGGTTTTTCGAGACAGGGTTTCTCTGGATTTACATTTTTAAAGATTCATTTTGTGTGTGTGTTTACGTACATACCTGTGGTACCCTAAGAGATCAGGAAAGGTGTTGGATAGACAATTTTGTTTTTTATAAACTGAAGTGGTGTATATTCCCTTCAGCTAATTGAAAAAGGAAGAAACAAAACGTGTTGTCAGAGTAGGAAAACAATACATAGATATTCTTGGGAGATATGAGAGCGAGTGAGTGAGTGAGTTACTAAGTGTTGGAAGAGAGAAATGCAAATAAAATCCTTTGGTGGTTTGTGGAGGAGACTAGTTGATAGTTTGAAGTCAAATCTGAGAAAAATTAGTGTCAATTTGAGGAATTGAACCATCTATTGATATCAAATTCACTTTTAAAAACCCAAACTGATGCTGGGCAGTGGTGGCACACATCTTTAATCACAGCACTTGGGAGGCAGAGACAGGTGGATCTTTGTGAGTTTGAGGCCAGCCTGGTCTGCAGAGTGAGTTCCAGGACAGTCATAGCGGTTACATAGAGAAACCCTGTCTTGAAAAAGAAAGAAAACTGTTAAGAGCATGCACTTCTTTCACAGAAAACCTGACATTGGTTTGCAGCACACATGTACAGTGGGGTCACAATCAACCCTGGGTAACTCCATCTCCAGGGAATCTGTTACCCTCTTCTGGCCTCTGCCAGCATGGTATTCAAGTGCGTATGCCCAGATACATATAGTAAAATTAATAAAGCAAATACTAAAAATCATGAGTTGAAATGATAGCATGCCCCTTCATTGACTGTGATTGAAATGGGTTCTTTTTGCAGTGTTTTTATTCCAGAATGAAAGTTGAGCCTTAAAATGCCTTGGAATTTCTTTTTTTTTTAATTTTTTAAAATTTATTCTTTGTGTCTTTCACATTGTCCCTCCTGATCCCACCCATCTCTTGCCCCACCCCAGCAAAAAAATTAAAATAGGGGGAAAAAAAAAGAAAAAAAAGGAAGAAGGGAAAAAATCTCTTCATGGAAGCTGCAGTGCTTCACAGTGAGTCACGCAATGAAGCCCTTTATCCATATATTTTTACATGCAGGCATTTATCGAAAGAATCATTGGTTTTGTTCAAGGCCCCTGGTCTCTGTTGCACTACCAACGCTGGGCCCTCACTGGGGCTCTTCCTGTATATCCTGATGCAGTCTTGTGTCTTGGAGCTCCTGCAACTCTGGGTCCACAGGACTGACGCCCTCCCACCCCTGTGCTCCAGCAGATCACAGATGTGGTGATGTTGCAGTGGTGAACACATAACTCCGGTTCTGGGACTGGGTAGTTGCAAAGTTGGTCAGCCTGCCAGCTCTCCCTTGTCTTCGCCACAGGGTGGGCTCTTCAGCATTGCCCTGGCTAGTTCACCCCTTTCAGCTATGAGCAGAGAGCAGGGCAGTTCTCCAGCTTTCACGTCCTCAAGGTGGGTTCTCCCACACCTACACCTTCAGGGCCAGCTCTACTGTGCTGCCCAGGCAAAGTGTAGGGCACACTTTCTGAAGTGCCACAGCTGATGAGGGCCAGGGCCAGCTCTCACACCTGCCTCAGGCATTGGTGGGGGCAGATTTCTCCCCTGCCCATGCTGCCTCAAGACAGATGAGTAATGGGGACAGCTCTCCCATGCTCACAACTTCGGGGCTGGCTCACCCACACCTTGGCCTACAGGGTCAGGTCTATTGTGCTGCCTACACAAGATTCAGGGCCTGCTCTTCTGAGTGCTGCAGCTAGTGAGGGGTTGGGTCAGGAGGTGAGGAGTGAAGAGAGGAGGAGATTTTTTTCTCACCCATGTCCCACATGGCAGATGAGAGAGATGTGACCTACTCCTCCATTCTTATGTCCTCAGGGTCAGTACACCCATACCCCTGCAACCAGGGTCAGCTCTATTGTGTAGCCTGGGAGAGATGTGGGATCCTCTCTCCTATTTTAGCCAGTGAGGGGCAGGACCAGGTCTCCCTAGAGTTACAAGCAGGACCAACTCTGAATAGCCCTATCCTTTCTGCCTTTGGTATGCTCAGGAGCCATAGACATCAACAGAGACCTTGGATGCATCAGTATCTGAACCCAGACATGGGTGGCAATGAAGCCACTCACCTCAGCCCACTCCTCATCTTTTTTGCCTCCTCAGATATGCCTCTGCCACAGGACATGAACTATTTTGTCTCTCTCTCCCATATCAGACCCCAGGCCTGCATGTGGGTCTCCTTGTTCCTCTTAGAATGTCATGGCCCTGGATGGGACTATGCTTCCTTATCCCAAAGAGATCATAATAGTGCCCATTTGCCTGACATCTGGTGCTGCTCAGGCTCTCCTGGTTGGTGCGGAGGTATTGCTGGAGACTTATCGCAAGCCCAGGCTGTGATCCTTTGAGTTCCACCAGCCCCCAGAATTTCTTTTACATACAAGGATATAGCACAGTTGTTGACTCTGATGCCACCAATTTTCTACCACCAGCACTTGATAAATTATAGTATGGCCATATGAAGCATTCTGTAAGAGAATACTTGCAGTATAAACTACAAGAGTGAGTTTGTGTTTGATACTGTTTGATGGTGGCTCTGTCAGGTGCTCGATGGGGAACCTTAAAAATGAACCCTACTGGTTTAGATAAGCTGGTATAATTTGAGTGAGAAAATTATGCTCATTGAAGGGAATTTTAAAAGTAATTATTTTATAAAATAGACAGTATATGCATCTGGTGCCCAAATCTAAAGGTAACAAGCAGATAGGTGGGGGGAAGGTAGGTAGAGGTAGCTAGGTAGGTGAATTACCTATTGGCTATGTAACAAATTACCTTAAAACATAGTAATGTCAAATGTATATTTTATAGTTTCTCTGGGTTGGAAATAAAGGAGCAGTTTTAGTTGGATGGCTCAGGTTTGAGTCTCATAAAATGGTCATCTGAGGCTTGACTCACTTTTTAAACTTATTTTTGTTTTATATGTATGTACATGCACTATCTGCTTGCATGGTGCCCTTGGAGTCTATTAGAGGAGTAGGATCCCCTGAACTTGAGTTGCAGATGATTGTGAGTTATCTGAACTGTGAGTTGAGTCATCTCTCCAACCCAATTCACTTGAATTTTTTTTGTATTACATTTGTGGATATATGAATGTCTGTGCATGTGTATACTCATGCACACATGCAAGTATATGCATGATGTTCATGGGGAGGTCAAAGGGCAACTTGTCAGTTCTTGCCTTCCACCATGTAGGTCTTAGGAATTGAACTCAGGTTGTCAGACTTGGAAGCAGACAGCTTTACTCACAGAACTGTCTTCCCAGCCTTGAGGATTCATTCACTTTTTACTGTGGTTTAAAGGTTGTTGTTGTTGGTTAGAGCCTTGGTTCCTTACTGACTATTGGTAGTACACCTTGGTTCCTTGTTATATTGACTTTCCATGGATTGCTTAATTGTACCTACAGTGTAGCAGCCAAAGATGAAACATGACTTCCACCTATACAATGTATACACACATGCAGGCCTCAGTATCTTTTTTGACAACTTAGCTTCACTTTTGCCATTTTCTGTTTACTGAGGCTGGAGAGATGGCTCATTTGTTAAGAATGCATTCTTCTAGAGAACACAGTTAAGTTCCCAATACCCATGCCAGGTAAATCAGAACCACCTGTAACTCCAGCTGCAGGGTATCAGACACTCTCCTCTGGCCTCTGGGCCCCTATACTCACTTGCATACACACACACAGACACATTCACATAATTAAAAAGACAGAGAAATGGGCCTGGAGAGGCTCAGTGATTAAGAGCACTGGCTGCTCTTTGAAAGGACCCAGGTTCAATTCCCAGCACCCACATAGCAGCTCACAACTCTCTGTACCTCCAGCTCCAGAGGATTTGATACTCTCACACAGACACACATGCAGACCAACACACATAAAAATATAAATCATTAAAAAGAAATGAAGTCTTAAAAAAAAAAAAAGAACAACCAAAAACTGAGTCATTAATCACAGCCTGCATTACAGAAGGGGAAGGGAATTAGGTTCCACCTTTGAAGGAAAGAGTGTCAGAGAATGTGGGACATATCTTAAGACTATCAATAAGAGAGAATTTCCTTCTTTTCCAGTTCTTGAATCCAGAGACATTCATAGTTAACCGAAAGAAAGGAAGTGTTTGAAGTATTATCTGTGAGCAAAGTGCTAAGTAATCAGCTTTAAATATTTCATGTGTAAAGTTGTTGGTTGAGTCAGCTTACATACAACACAGTCATTGAGGTCATGAGGGCCTAAGTTCAAACCAGCTCTCCTCCTTGTGTTCCCTAGCTACAAGAGATAGTACAAAGGCTGTGGAAAAGAGTTAGGGATGTAGCTCAGCGGTAGAGTGCTTGTCTAACCCTGGGTTTTTATCCCAGTACTGTGGGGATAGAAGGTGGCAGTCTTGGGAATAAATACATTTTTCATCATGACATGATCAGCCATGAGGACTTGAAGTACATTAACTTATCCCTTTATCTGAGAAGAAATGGACTCTCAATGGTGTGCTTTGTTAGAGAAGTTGTAGGATGAGTAGCTAAGGATGCCCCTTCCTACAACGCACCAGCCTACGTTGTTTAAGAGACTTTCATGTAAAGAGCATGAATGCAAATGAGAAAGCTATAACCAAAAATCTTGATTGGTTACTGTTCTAGTTGTAATAAGATCCCTGTCAGATTCATTGACTCCTCAAGGGAGGCCTCACCCTCTCTGAGGAGTGGGTGGGGGATGGAATGGGGGCAGGAGAAGGGGAAAGAGGGGAACTGGGATTGTTATGTAAAATGAAAAAAAAATTTTTTTAATAAAAAAGAAACCGTCAGAAGGAAATCAGGATGACAATGATCCTGCCACTTTGAACATTTGACATAAGGAAGGAGAAGCTTGTTTTGGCTCCCAGTTTGAGAGGAGGTCATGGCAACAGGAGTGGGAGGTGACTGCTTACATTGTACCCACAGTCAGGAAGCGGAGAGAGGATGCTGGTGCTCAGCTCTGTGACCCTAGTCTATGGGCTGGGGCTCCCTACTTTCAGGGTGAGTCTTACCTCTTCCACTAGCCCTTGTAGGAATCCCTTCATAGACACAGAGGTGTGTTTCACTGTGGTGATTCCAGTCAGACTGACAGTTAACTATCACAGATCACATAGTATGTTTCCATTCAAAGTTCAAAAATGAGCTGGGCAAGGTGGCACATACCTGTACTTTCAACACTCGGTGGTAGAAGCAGAAAGATCAGGAGTTGAAGGGCATTCTTGGCTACATTTCAAGTTCAAGAGCAGCCTGTGTACATGTGATCCTATCTCAGAAAACAACAACAACAAAAAACAAGCACAATAACAACAACAAAAATTCGGAAACACCCAAAAGTTCAAACACATAGATCTCAGCCATTTTGTGTGGAGGTGTGTGGTAGTAGTTTATATCTCTTAAGTCTTGAGTAACAGAATTGTAGATTGCATATGATGATTCCCAGCCTGTTTCAATTAGCTGTGCATATGTGGCTGTATTTTCTTCATGACAGGACATGGAATTCATGAGTGCTGCTTCTATGTCTTGTTCTGTTCCTCACTGCTACTTTCCTCTTCTGAGGGCTAGGATGACAATAATCAGAACAGTATTTGAAGTCAGATGTCAGAAGTGGCAGGTTCACCGTCATCCTGACTTTCTGAATAACAGTATTGATCTCTGGCTACCTAGAATGCCTACCTGAGCAAAGTTAGATGTTATGTTTGAGCCATTATATCCTGTTTGTTACAGTAGTTTAACCTGTATTTATATAGGTTGTATGTATTACAAATGACAAACCTATAAAGAGAACCAGGAGATGACTGTCAGGAAAAGGAGAGAGGCTGACTTCTACAGTGTAGGAGGAAGACATTAGTCATAGGAATAGATCTTTTGAGTCATTATAGGTCTGCCTTTAGAATTTTGACTAACTGTTCCTAAATTACACAAATATGTGTTACCAGTAAGCATGTTAGTCAGTAGAAGTACTCGTTTTTCTACATCTCTTTCAATATCAAATAACATTGTTAAAAGTTAATCTTTTATCCAAATTGTAAAAACATAGTGCTTCAGGTTAATTTGCATATCTGAAACTTGTTTATTAAAATATAGGCGTGCTGGGACTGGAGAGCTGGCTCAGTAGTGAAGAGTGGATACTGCTCTTGGAGAGGACCTGACTTCCAGCACCCACTTGTGGGTGCCTCACAGCTGCCTCTCACTCCAGTTCTAGGGAGAGGGGATGCCTCTAGCCTGTTGAGCCATGTTTTTTCATGTTCGTGCACATGCGTACACCCATACAATTTAAAAAGTAATAGACTCAGAGATGTAGAAGTAACTGCACTAATATATTACTTTTGTAGTCTCTATTTTCTTACTCCTATTTTATGTGCATATTGTATATTTGTAATTATTGTGTTTATATTTTACCTTTCAGAAAATTTTGTTTAATTACACAGATAAAATACAAATATGTCGGGGGCTGGAAAGATGGCTCAGTGGTTAAGAGCACTGGCTGTTCTTCCAAAGGTCCTGAGTTCAATTCCTGGCAACCACATGGTGACTCACAACTATCCGTAATGAGGTCTAGCACCTTCTTCTGGCCTACAGGCAGATACTGCATATATAATAAATAAATAAATCTTTAAAAAATACAAATATGTCATTATTCATATTTAATTTTTTTACACTTAATTCCCAAGCTCATTAACTGCTTTATCAATAGTCCCTTTTGTCGTTTAGTATGTATCTTCTCATTTTAAGTTTTGGTGAGCACCTAGTTGGGAATGTCTAGCAGGTAGTAGAAGCTTAGGAAGTGTAGATCTGAGAGGACCAGACTTCCTGAGGAGTGGGAATTAGAATGTAGGCAGAGAAATTGACTTACAATAGAAGTGGCCATCCAATAAGTCCAGTGTTAACAATTTATTTGAGTAATGTAATTTTGAGTCTTTGGAGTATCTGACCCATTTCTTCATTATATGAAGAATGCAGAAATGCTTGAGTAGGTGGGCAAAGTGGTGCCTGAGGGCACATGGGTAATCAGGTGGTAATCCCTAAAGAGCTCTGTTTACTGTTTGTGCCACCTCTTATTTCTGCTGCTTCCCTCAGTTATTTATTTTTATTTTGACTGATTGATTGTGTGTGTGCGCGCACATGCATGCTCAGACACATGTTTTCCATAGTGCAGAGCTGGAGCTTGGAGGACAAGTTGTGGGCATTAGTTCTGTCCTTCTATTGTGGGTTTTGGTGGAGGGGTTAATTTAGGCACTTTTGTCAGCTGAGACATCTCCCTCCGCCTCCGGAGACAGGGTTTCTTTGTAGCTTTGGAGCCTATCCTGGAACTCGCTCTGTGGACCAGGCTGGCCTCAAACTCACAGAGATCGACTGTCCCTGCCTCCCGAGTGCTGGGATTAAAGGTGTGCACCATTACCATCTGACCTCAGCTGAGCCATTTTACCAGACTTTTAACCCCCATCATTTCTGTATTTGATACTTGTCTCTGTCAATGCCTTTACAAAGAGCTCTTTTGTCTCAGTGTTCTGCTTTGCTCACTGTACCTCAGGCATATGATCATGATGGAAAGGTGGGTGCTTGAACAAGGAGAAGCTGGTGCATGCTCTTCTTCTGCCTCCATCATGGGAGCAGTTGATTGAAGTACCACCCATAAGCTTTTCCTTGCAAGGGCCAGAGAGGTGGAAGATTATACACAGAATTAGAGAACTCTTTTACATGTTTCTTTATTATAAAATAGATTGATATCAATGACTATCTTTTATTCCATATATCTTTTGTACTCCCATTATGCTTAGTACTTTATATTATTTTACTTTTTTTTTTACAAGAATACCCTGGAAGATAGCTTAATAAAATCTAAGACAATACAGGATGATAGACTCTAAACTTTGTGAGGAAAGTAAGCTCAGTGAGCCAGGTAATGAAATTGAAGGGAGTGGCATCACTTGCATTCAGGCTCCAGTGAGTCTGGACCCAAAGTCCATGATATAGACTCCTTGTTGTGTCAAAGGGGGCTGTTTGGAGAAGGCTTAGCAATGACATCTGAGGTATAGACTCAGGGTGTAGGCCAAAATTCACAAGTATTTCCACTGTATAAGGTAGGTATTATTTTAGGACTAAGATCTTATTTTGTAAAACCCATATTGCTTCATTCCTCATGTCTATAAATAGGGCTACTGAATGTTGGCACATGCATTTTCCTTCTCTTCCAGTATTATGTTTCTTTAATGGTACTTCTGAAGTACTGTTTTCCTTTCAGAAAAACCATGCCAGATGGATCATCTGGATCGAATTCTACTGTCTGGCATCTATAATGTACGCAAAGGAAAAACCCAGCTGCACAAATGGGCTGAACGCCTAGTTGTTCTCTGTGGTACCTGCCTTATTGTTTCCTCAGTGAAGGATTGTCAAACTGGAAAGATGCACATTTTGCCTCTGGTTGGAGGAAAGGTAAGATTTAAAAATTTTAAATATTAACTTGGTCATTTAGAAATGTTAAGGGTGGGTTGTTAAGGTCCAGTTGGTAAAGGAAGAACTGGAAGACTTCAACTTGATTCTCAGAACCCTTGTTTAAAATACAAATGAGCAAACAATAACAAAACAAACAAAAACAAGTGTGGTGGTATATGCTTGTAATCTTAATTCTGAGGAACAATGACAAGCAGGTTCCTGGGGCTTGTTGCCTTTCCAGTCTAGCTCATTTGTACATTTCCAGGTAAATCAGAGACCCCCGTTTTATTTTTTATTTTTTTATTTTTTTGGTTTTTTGAGACAGGGTTTCTCTAGCTCTTGTAGACCAGGCTGGCCTCGAACTCACAGAGATCCTCCTGCCTCTGCCTCCTGAGTGCTGGGATTAAAGGCGTGCGCCATCACCGCCTGGCGAGACCCCTGTTTTAACAGACAAGGTGGACTGCTCTCAAGGAGTGACTTCCCAGGTTGTTCTCTGGCCTCCTCATGCATATGTGTGCATGCATACATGAGCACACACACACTCAGAGCTAGAGCTCAGTGATACAATGCTCGCCTAGCACTTCTCAGTCCCTGGGTTTGGTCCCCAGCATTTGGGGAAATAAAGGAAAGGAAAGAAAAGAAAATATCCTGCCTGATTCTTATAGAGGCCAATAGGAACATCATGAAAGATTATATCAGAGACTCTTGGGAGGCTCCAGGACTCTCCACCCCCCAAATGTTATAGAACTGTCTGCTTCCATATCTAGGAACTAGATGCTATTGCTGATAACACCAAGATGTTGTTACCAGGATGTTACACAGAAGTTGCCTTTGGGAACTAGAATTAGCTGCCAACATCCTTTACTAAGATAGATTCTTTCACGTTTCTTCTTTTTGAAACATAGAGTTGGGTGGTCATGAGTTTCAATTCAGCAGCAAGGGAAATGTGACATATCTGTCCTCAAAAAGTTCATTTGCTAGAGTGACAGGTGACCATAGATAGATTAATATTTATAGGAAGCTAGATATCATTTTGTTTTTTCTGTTTTGAAGCTTAAGCATAACCAGTGTGAACGGAGGTCTCTGATAACCTTATAAGCTTAAGCTTAACCAGCATAACCAGTGTGAACTGAAGAGGATTCACTGAGAAAATGACCTTGGGCAGTCATACTTTGAAATATGCAATTGGTCTAGATATATGACAATATAGATATAATACTGTATTAAAAAAACAGATAACCCGGGCTGGAGAGATGGCTCAGAGGACGGAAGTGTTTGCTGCCAAGTCCCAGAAAACACCAGGAAATTTTATGTTAATGACAATATCCACAAACTCAATAAACAACAACAACAACAAAAAAACCTCCTTTTAGATTGAGGTAGAAATAAATGGATACACTGACCTTGAAAATAAATATATTTAAGATTTTCTAAGACAGAATAGGACTACAAAAAATCTGAAATAAGAATCCTGTGGAAGATTCAGTAAAAACCTTTGGAAGGGAAATATGATTACTGAAACCTAAAAATAATGGACTGGCTGGGCTGGAGAGATGGCTCAGTGGTTAAGAGCACTGGCTGCTCTTCCAGAGGTCCTAAGTTCAATTCCCAGCAACCACATGGTGGCTCACAACCATCTGTAATGAGATCTGGGGCCCTCCTCTGGTGTGCAGGCATACATGGAGGCAGAATGTTGTATACATAATAAAATAAATAAATAATTAAAAAAAATAATGGACTGGAGACATGGCCCAGTGGTTAAACACTGCTCTTAAAGAGGACCCAGGTTCAATTTCAAATGCCCACATGGCAGCTCACAACCTGTAACTTCATTTCTAGTGAGTTCATGCTCTCTTTTGGTCTGTGTGGGCCTAGCACGTGTGTAGACATACACAGACACACAATATACATTAATAAAAATGAAAACTAAAATGCAAAAAAAAGTTTAGATAGTCATTCATAGTCAAATACTGAGAAAGTCTTGTGAATTACACATAAGAAATAGAAATTAAAGTCAACATTTCTATATAATTATGTTACGTTAGTATTATATAAATTGATTTTATAGTTTTACATATGTACAACTTTGTAAATTATTAACTATTAATGGTGAGATATTCCTTTTATCATTTTGTAGTGGGGTTTATTGCTCTAAAGCTTTTCCCATCAGACTATTTATTTGTTTGCTTGAGACAGAGTCTCACTGTATATTCCTGGCAGACTTGGAACTCCCAGCGTTATACCTTCCTCTTCTTCCCAGTGCTGGGATTAAAGGTGTTTGCCACCATACCTGACAAAGTCTTTTCGTTTTTCTTCCTTTTTTTTTAAAGGGTGAGTTATACAAATATAATTTAATATATATAAAATTTACTTAATTTAAATTATTTTTCCCTTTCATTTTTATTTTATGTGAATGAGTGTTTTGTCTGTATGTGTGTATTTACACCACATATGTACTTGGTGCCCTTCGAGGCCAGAGAACGCATCAGGTCCCATGAGACTGGAGTTACAGATGGCTGTGAGCCACCCAACATTGCAACAGCAGAAAGAGCTCTTAATCACTGAGTCATCTCTCCAGTTCCCCACAGTAAAACATTTAAGATTGTTCTAGAATATTTTCTGTTTGTTTCAATGAAATTCTTTGTTTTGACGCCAACTTCTATAGTTGCACTGATTTCTTACCATTGAACAATGATTATGTTGTGAATACCACAATTGAATGTTACCAAATTTTTAATTTCAGTGAATCTTTACAGCCTGCTTCTTTTTTGCTTAAAGTATTTTGTGTTTCTGCCACTTGGTTCTATCTTTAGTAAGCACTAGAATGTATTGATTTGCAAGTATAACTTGTAAGTTTGTAGCTGGTCTGCCAAGATTCAGAAGCAATGTCATCCAAAATGAGATGCCAAAGATAGAAGTGGTTCCGTGGTGATAGGAAGAGAATATCTTTAGCAAATCTGTGTAAGTGGAGTTGTTGCAGTTTAGGGTAGCCCAGACTGACCTGGAATACTCTGCTCTTCTGCATCTGCTTCCTGGGTACTGGGATTACAGCTGTATACCCCGCTTCCAGCCTTTGTTGTAGTTTGCTTTACCTCGCCATAATGGCGGTTGATCTTGATTGTCATTTCATGTTCTTGTTGGATATTTGTATATATTTTTTGGAGAAATGTCTGCTCAGATTTTTTGTCATTTTAAAAAGAATTTCTTGTTTCTGCTTTTTGACCATTATTTCTGATTAGTAGTTATGATTTTCTCCTCCTCTTCTTCAGATAGAAGAAGTGAAGCGCCGCCAATACTCCCTTGCTTTCAGCTCAGCTGGAGCCCAAGCTCAGACCTATCATGTCAGCTTTGAGACTTTGGCTGAATACCAGAGATGGCAACGGCAGGCGTCTAAGGTTGGAACCTCTTTGATAGGAGATGAGGATATAGCTGCAAGTGACCATCCTTAACATTATACCTTTCTTAGTGTGCAATGAATACAATAATGGGATTTCCCTGGGTCTTTACTTACTTATGTTCTTGTAGTAGAAAGTGGTGTTGGAATCTTTTCAGGTACATTTCCCTCTGAACTGTCTGTGAGGTGAGCCTCAGATGGAATTAAGACATAATGAAGTTTGACCTTTAAAGGGATTGAGACATGAACATTGCTTCCCACTTGTCACAGCGTCTCTGGTTGACATAGCTGCTCCCTAACTTGTAGCCCGGTGTTTCTTGGTCTGCACATTTTTAGAACAGCCTTGATGAACCACTTAAAAGGTGAACCTATCTGTGGGGCATGACCTGTCATAAATCTCTCTTCTGCTATGTTGAGGATGATTGACATTTCAGCATAGCTCTGCTTAGCCATTAAGATACAGCCATTAAGATGTACTGCAATTCCACATGTGTGCGCTTTGGATTCTTTGCAGCAGTTTTCAGAAGGGATGCCACAGTGAGATAGCATGGCTCATGTGATTTTCGTCAGGTGTTTTAAAACACATTATAGCCATATTTGTTATTGTAGTATTACAGATTTTAAAGACTTCAGTTTTACTGGTTTTTGTTGCTGTGTTGTATCAGCTATAAAATCTATTCTATGTAAAACTGGTTTCAGTTGTGAGTAACTTCCATTCTTCTACCCCTTTAAAGAGAAGATGCTGTTGCTTGGCATCTTGGCATACTCAGCAGTATGCTATGTGTATAGCTGTTTTATTTTCTGCTTTCAGTAGAAGAAGAGACTTTGTGAGTAAGCAGCAGAGACGTGTGGCTACAAAAGTCATTTCATCCCACACTGTACCTTATTAAGGCTTGTCTATTTTGAACCATCTTAACATTGCTTATGGTATAAAATGTTAAAATTTTAATTCCTTATAGAGACATGGACTCCCTCCCTCCCTCCCTCCCTCTCTTCCTTCTTTCTTTCTCTTTCTCTCTCTCTCTTTCTTTCTTTCTTTCTTTCTTTCTTTCTTTCTTTCTTTCTTTCTTTCTTTCTTTCTTTCTTTCTGTCTCTCTCTCTTTCTTTCTTTCTTTCTTTCTTTCTTTCTTTCTTTCTTTCTTTCTTTCTGTCTGTCTGTCTGTCTTTCTTTCTTATAAAAGACAGGGTCTCGCTTTTATCATATTGGTTGGCCTGAAACTTAGTTGTACCAAACTTTTAGTGGTCCTCCTACCTAGCTTCCCAAGTGCTAGAATTATAAGCATGTACCTACTATGCCTGACTTTGTTGTACTTTAGGGTTTTTGTTTTTGATTTTTTGTTGTCTTCAAATAGGCTGGCCTTAAATCTCCCCGTGTAGCCAAGGCTTTGATTCTCCTATCACCCTGCTTCCACCTCTCCAGCGCTAGAATTGTAGGCGTCCTACCTTTGGTTTTTTTAAATCAGATTATGGTTTTAGGGAAAAATAAAATTTAACCAGTTTTTATAAATGAATAACAGAATAATTTCCCCCTTCCTAGTTTATAATCAGCACCTTTTGTGTAAATGCCATTATGGCCTAGGCTGGGTCAATGCATCCAATGGTTCAGGAGGCTTTTCTTTTTGCCCTTTATCAGGTGGTGTCCCAGCGGATTAGCACTGTGGACCTTTCATGCTACAGCCTTGAGGAGGTTCCTGAGCATCTCTTCTACAGTCAAGATATCACCTACCTCAACCTGCGACACAACTTCATGCAGTTAGAAAGACCAGGGGGCCTCGACACACTGTACAAGTATGTAGAGAATAGGGTTCCAGACTACTGTGTTGAAAATCAATTATAATCAGTATCCTAGTGGTTCACACTTTTAAGTTGACAAGTTTACTAGAAGAATCCATTCCTGATTTCCGTAACAAAGTAACCAGAGGCTGGGTAATGTTCAAAGAGAAGAGGTTTAAATGTAAGATCAGACAGACCCTTTGCTGCAGCGTATTATGGCAAATGGTGGGAGCCCACATGAGAGGGATAAGTGGGATAGCAAGACAGAACCAGGGATGTTAGGTGGTCCGTGCTTACTTTCTTACAACAGCTGATTCTCTTGGGAACTAACTCAACTGACTCCTTTTCCAGGGCAGAATGTTCAGTGGCTTAATTACTTCTTTCTCCTCTTTTCTGTTTATTTATTTAAATGATGTTGGGGAATGACTCCAGGACCCTGTCTGTAAATGCTAGACAAATGATCTGAGCTACACCCTAGCCCTCACCTTTTACAGGTCTACCACTTCTTAGTCCTGACATACTGGGACCAAGCCTATAGCACATGAACCTTTGAGAGATGAACCATGTCCAAATCAGCACTTTCCAACGTATTATAGTTTGTAAATTTCCACTCCTTTTTGAAGAAGCAAAATTTTTATTTACACAAATCTCCCTCGTTATTCTTCCTGTTAAACAGAGGGTTAATGGAATGTTATGTTTCAAAGACTACAGTGAGTTGCCATTGATTTTTATGATCTTTTTTTGGTGGTTTGTTGTTTTGTTCTGAGACAGCATTTTAATATGTAGTTCTGCCTAGACCGGAACTCACTATGTAGACCAAGCTGATCTTGAAGTCACAGAGATCCACCTGCCAGGCTTAGGATAATCTTTATATTGTTGGTAAAGGATGCTCATTGATGATAAAGTATGATCTGCAGCTATGGTAGATTGAGAGACTCGGTATGTGAACAGTTTTTTAATTAAAAGTTTCTAACTTAAATGACTGCAAGTAGACAGGCCTGATTTCAAGAATTCTGAAGCAGGCTTAATCTTTTCTTTGTACCTGCTCTTACCAACTCTTGAGCCTTGTCAGCTTTGAAACTTTCTCTTCTGATAATGGAATCATTTCATCCCCATACGACTTCACGACTATGATCTGTGTGTTTTTCTGTCTTCTTTGTTAGAATATATTCTACCTTGCTACTCTCCCCACATCACACCTCATATTTCCACCTATACCAGATAGCATGAGAGACTAGACTGGTCTATATTAAGTGAGACCCTGACTACACAAGACAAAAAAAAGTAAAGTAGTTAAGACATAGTCCATGAATAATGACTGTGGTGTGACTGTGGGCTTCTGCTGGGGAAGGGAAAAAAATGAAAATCAAAGCAAAATGTTTCATGTTACATCTTGAATAAAAAAGAATGCACATTAAAATGACATGTTTTACACACTCGTGTTGATAATATATTTCTTATACTCCTAGTATAATCTTCAGAAAACATTGGTATTTAAAATCTAATCTTTTACAGGTACAGCATAATATTTAGTAATGATACAGGTATTTGAGTCATATTTGTTTTATAAATTAAGATAAGCTCTAATATTAAGGAAACCAGTCTTTAGCATTTCTTTCTGAATTTCCCTGCAGTTAGAATTGATCCAGTTAGAGAGTTTGGGCAGAGATTCAAAAGTCAAAGGAATAATAAGTAATCAAAGTCAGGTCCCCTGGAAGTTAGACATTGAAATTTGGAAGAGAAAAGCTATAGAATTAGACCCTATGGGCTCCATTCTCAAAGCAGAATGATGCCTTTGGGTTCTTATTTTATATTTGTATGATATAAAACATAATGTTCCACACACCCGTTTTATAGCCACACTATCTTGAGGCAAGATAATATAGAAACTTTTACTCTATGAGCAAAAGGAACCAACACAGGATTCTTGTAGATCAAATCACTTTACCACACAAGGCTGTCACACGTGTTTTCAAGTTCATCTGGTCCATTTTTTTTCAAGTGGCATTTGAGCCAATATAATTTCAGTATAAGAAGAATTGCTTATAATGTGCTATGTATTTGTTAGGTATTAGGATATCTGAATAGATTAACTTTTGTATATTATATGTAGACATTTAATAAAATGAAATTAAGTGTATCAGATGTGACTTAGTAGAAAGGAATTGTAGCAGCATGAACACCCATGTAGATTTTTTGCCTCTTTAGGGAAACTCTCTTGACTCAGTTCAACAACATGGACTATGTTTTAACTACTTTACTATCTTCTGGTTCCACACAATATTTGTTAGCATGAAAATGAAAACATGTTTTTAAAGCAAATTATATGGTGCTCATTTTATTAGATAATTTATTTTAGTGGATAATTTAGCTGGATGTGATGGCGCATGTCTGCAATCCTACCCCTTTGCAAATGGTGGCAAGATTTTGAGTTTGAGGCCAGCCTATGCTACATTGTGAGTTCTAGGCCAGTCTGGGCTATAGAGAAGGACCCTATCTCCAACAATAACAAAATAATCAGTAAACAAAACAGATCATCAAAGTCCATTGATGGTCCCATTAAAGACATATAATGGGTATCTTAGTTATTCAAACCATCACAGTGGGTTTGTGGAAATATGGTCTGTATTTGTGCCTTTGTTCTTTAGATTTTCTCAACTGAAGGGCCTGAACTTATCCCATAATAAGCTCGGACTGTTTCCTGTGTTGCTGTGTGAGATTTCTACCCTGACTGAGCTCAACCTTTCTTGTAATGGATTTCATGACTTGCCAAGTCAGATTGGTAATCTGCTAAAGTAAGTGTTGGCTTTTTCTAGAGTCTCCTTTCCTTTGCAGGGGATCATCTCTGGTCTTAGGATGCAGGCAGTTCTTGGAAATTTCGCAGTGAGAAAAGTCACATTCTTACTAGGATTCTATTTAACAATGGCTCTTGATGCCAGAGGTGACCATACTGCCAAGTGGTAACCCATTCCCTCCATTTCAGCAGCATTGACCCCGGCTCTTCAGTGTCTGAAGGCCCATCCTTAGAAGTTATGTCTAAGCCACTGTGAACTCTCCATGGGCCAAGATTGGGGAGTTTGTCACATTTGGATTGTTAATAGTTAGTGGCTTGGCTTAATAATAAATTACAACCTGTATTGTTGGCTCTGTGTGTTTGAGCTGTTCCATAAGGCAGGCTTGTTTGTTTTCCACAGTCTTCAGACCCTTTGCCTTGATGGCAATGTTCTCACTGCTCTACCCGATGAATTGGGAAACCTGCAGCAGCTTACTTCTCTGGGAATTTCCTTCAACAATTTTAGTCAACTTCCTGAGGTTTTGGAGAAACTCACCATGTTAGATAAAGTGGTTATGGCTGGAAACAACTTGGAAGTCCTGAACTTAGGAGTGCTGACCAGGATGAGCCATGTTAAGCATGTGGATCTAAGGTGAGGGCCTGTCTGTATGAGATTTCTTAGCTCTGCTGTGATGGACCTTGATGTCTTCTCCTCATAAAGACTTCTTTAAAATATTAGCAACTTAGAACGATGTAAAGATAGATGTTTTCAGATACATAGTAAAACTTTATTTACCCAGTAGTAGAGAGATTAATGATCTGGTGAGTTTGTCAGTGACAAAGACTTAAATTGCCAAGGATTGTCTGACGTACTCTTCAGCAGCATTGTATGAGAATTTCCTTTTCCTTGAACCGTTATCCAGACTGGATTTCAGTAGTCTCCTTTTGTTTATTGGCTGTAGAAGTCAAAATGCAATATTCCATTGTTTTAATGAGCATTTGTTTATGAGTGATGAACATCTTTTTTGTGTAGAGACTAGTAGTTTCTAGTTTTCTATAAATTTGACCATTTTTCTATTAGTCACTTTTTTCCTTGATAACATTTTATTGTAATTGAAATATTCACTGCTTCACTACTAAGACTTTCTTATGTGTTTTGTTTTATAGTGATAATCTTTCCCTAAAGGAAGGTGGTAAAAGATAACTACTATGTCATTTCAGGAAGGATAGCGAGCCCTCTAAAGACATAGACAGGGACTTAGTAGCACATAGGAGAAGGAGAATAGGCTGATGTATGTGAAGTCATGTCGGGTAGAGACAAGAACCTGAAATATTTAGTGAAGTTTGCATTAAAACCATTTCGTGTATGTTCAGATTATTTTCTTCTCTTTAATGCCATGTGAGTCTTAGCACTAGAGAAGAGGAGGCACAACTACAAGGAAAGGGGGCTGTTCCTGTCGCTTAGCCTCTCACTCACTCCATAGCTCATGTCCTTGTCCTCCCCGTTCCCACCTGACCTTACTAGGTACTGGGATGTAAGTGTTTATCTAGCGTGGATATTGCCCTGTTTTTCTTTCTCTGTCTAATTTGTGTATGTATCTACCGGTTCTAACTTAATTGGATCTTGGGTTCTTTCTCTATAGATAAACTGTGGTTGTTTTCTGTAGGACCTTGAAAAGTGAAGCAAGTAGTGAAATTCTCAAGTTCAGTAAAGAGAGGAAAGGGTCATCCTTCTCCTATGTTTTTGTCCACATAATAGAAATTATTTTTCTGTTTCTGAATATTAAGGATGAACCACTTGAAAACCGTGATTATTGACAGTCTGGAGGGAAACAAACACATCACTCACATGGATTTGCGCGACAATCAGTTGACTGATTTGGATCTTAGCTCCTTATGTAGCTTGGAGCAGCTGCATTGTGAGCGGAATCAGCTGAGGGAGCTGACACTCAGTGGCTTTTCCCTTCGAACCCTCTACGCCAGTTGCAACAGTGAGTTCTCTACTCAACCTCCTGTTTTTTCTTTCAGCTCTAGTCTGAGCCTTCTAAGAAGAATGGCATCTGTGGACCTTCTCAGCTACTCTACAGAATGGAGTTGTGTGACTCCTTGAGCTTTCTCTTTTAATTTAGCCAGTACCCCTAAAGCAATGGATATGGATATATCTATATCTAGACTTGAAAAGGGTACTGAGACTCATTGTGCGAGCACAGTAAGAGGCATTTTCCAGAATCATAGGGGTCGGGTAGGTGGATAAGCATGTTCAAACCAGAGCATCTGTTATGAAGTAGGCGTTGTTATCCTTACGGCCCAGGGTTCTAAATCTGTCCTATCCCTCTTTTTTGCATATTGTATAAAGAATGGTTTTTATGTTTTTAAAAAGTTGGGTTAAAATTAGAATAATAATATTTGTTATATGTAATTCAAGTTTTTCTATTCATAAATCAAGTTTTATGGGTATATACTTATAGGTTAACTTTGGTTTAAAATCACTGTTTTCATGTTACTATGTCATAGTTATAGGAGTAACATACTGTTATGATCCACAAACACTAAAATATTTATTTTAGACTATTAAGAAAAAGTTTCCCAATCCCTATTGGGGAATCACCTGCTGCCTTGGTTGTAGTGTGAGAAGACCCTGTTGAGTCTGTTTAAACAGCCTCATGTTGAGTCCGTTCTTATGGAGAGTTCTTCAGCGGTTAGGCTTTATATGTATTTTATTTTAGCTTTTGGTGTTTTAAGACAGTTTCACTATGCCACCCAAGATTTAACCTCCCAAGTACTGGTATTGTAGGTATACTTCACCACACTTTACAGTTTTTTATGTTTAAGGAAGGAAGAAAGGGAAAAATGTTCAATTTCACTAAGTGACAGAAATGAGTGTCCTCAGCCATGGCCAGGAAGAGGTTAACTATGAGACCACCTTGGAGGAAGGTGACATGTCAAAGAAGTGGCAGAGCTGTGTGAACAGTTCCCTGCTGGCATTTATCTCAGGGCTACTTACACACAATAATTGTCACAGTATTGTGTTGTGGTGAAAGTATAAGACTATTAATAGGAAAATGGGTAAATCAGTAGTGATGTATTTACACAGTAGATTTTGTACAGTAGTGGAGATGAATGGACTAAAGCTTTGTGAACTGGTGCAAATAAGTCTTGGAAACAGCTTTTGACTAAGAAAGCAAAACTGTACAATCACAGTATACTGTGTAAGTTATACCAAAACTTAAACATAGAAAACAGCATTTTCTAGGTTCAAACTGTAACACAAATGATAAATATTCAGAGTGATGTTTACCTCCTGGTGTTAAAGGAAAATATAAGACAGATGTCAGTGTGTTTAGAGTTAGCTGATGATGGTGGAAAACTGCTCGTTTTTTGTTATTTTTGTTTTGTTTTTTATATCTGAATATGTTATTAGGACAAAAGTTTAGGGACTTCAGTTCTGTTGTCTTTTATCATGTTATAGAGGCTTCACTCCTACCTTAGATTAATTTCTTCAGTCAGAAGTTGCTATTGTTGAGCAGGTAAAGGAGCTTAACATAACCAAGCCTGATGACCTGGGTTCTATACCTTGGACCCACAGGATGGAAAGGAAGAACCAACTCCCACAAGTTGTCCTCTGGCCTCCACATGATACCCTCATGCAGATACAAACATACGTGCATGCAAAGATAAATAAGTGTATAATAATAAGAAAAAAGCCTGTTGTGTAAAAACTGGGTGCTGTAGCCCATGCTTGTAATCCCAGTACTTGGAAAGATAAGGCAGGAAGGTCTAGAGTTCCAGTCTAGCCTGAGCTACAAAATTAAATACTATTTCAGACTATCTTTCCCCTTAGGAAAACCCAAAATAACAGTAACAACAACCAAATGTATTGAGTGTTGACTGGCACTGTGTATTGATGCTATGATAGCTAATCTGTACAATCACCTTGGAAATGTTCCATGTAGCTACTGGACCTAACCATGTCTGGTATACCCAAGGTTTCTCTTGGCTTATGTTCACTATCCATGCTTAGATTAGTTCACATGTGTATGGATAAGATATTCATAGTCACCCTAAATTGGAGAAGCTTTAAATGCCTAGTAGCCCTACACTGGGTAGTCATGGTGTATTTGCCACCAGCCAGCTGGCAGGAACCTTACATTATACCATGTAGAAACCATGACAGGACAAGGAGGAGCTCTCTTCAAGTGTTTCTCTTTAGCTTTCTATGTCATGGCAGTGAGTGAGGCTTAGTGGCTCCCTCTAGTGGTCCAACTTCCACATAGGCCTTTGGTACCCTTAGCCCTACAAGTGAAGCATTGCCTAGGAAGTCAGGATTCCTCAGCCTGTAGAAGCAACTGACATTGTAGCTTCTAGGCAGGCCTAAATATCAAGAGTCCTCATGAATAATAAAAAACACAGAGATAGATACATGGATTAAAGCTGAAAATCAGAGAAGTAAGCCACTAGTGAGACCTTTTACCTCTACCAATGCTCAGACCAAAGGGGCGATCCTCAGACTGCCTAGACTGCACTGTGTCTCCACCAAACCTCAGACTCCATACTCCAGTGAGTTTCTGTCTCTTCCCTTTTATATTTTTCTCTCTGCCCAGCCATATTGCTCCTATTTCTACCTCCCTAGTGCTGGGATTAAAGGTGTGTGACTCCCAAACTCTGGGATTAAATGTTTGAGCCACCGCCACTACCTGGATCTGTTTCCGGATCAATTTTGTATAGCCCAGGGCAGCCTGAACTCATAGAGATCTGTCTACCTCTGTCTCCCGAGTCCTGGATCAAAGGTGTGTGCCACCACTCCCTGACCTGTAGTGGCTTAGCTTTGTACTCGGATCCTTTAGGCAAGCTTTATTTACAAATAAAATACCATTACAGGTTATAGCTCCCAGACTGAGGTGTCTGAAGACTTGAATGCTCTCTGGTATTCTCCTAGCAACCAGAACCTGCAGTTGCTTTCTTCTGCCTCTGTCCTCATTCCACTTCAGAGCTCTGCCCCTTTTGCCTTCTCGGTATTTCCAGTGCCAGTCTTGTCCCTGGCCTGTCCCTAGCCTGACTGCTCCCTCAGGACTATTCAGCTGCCTCTTGTTGGTCAGTGTCACAGGAAACAGCTACTGCTACCTTTTTGTTACTGCTGCTGGCTGCTAGGCTGTGACTCTCCTTAGCTTCTTCAGCTCTCAGGAAGCCATAGCTTTGCCACCTTTGCAGCTTAGCATGCTGCACAGTTGTGTCATGCTGCCTCAGCCACCACTGCTGCTCCACTGTCTCTTCTGCTGCTTTCTGTGTAACCAGATTAGCCTCCTGTGGTAAAGGAGGCAAGAAAAGATAAATTGAGAGAAGTCTTTTTTAGGGCTAAATGTTGTGGCTCCAAGTTGACTCATCAATTGAGCAGACAGCTTGCTTATAGCCAGAGATGGGTGTTTACACCAATCACAGCAAGCCTGTCATGCAAAGGAAGGTTTGTGTTTACGCCAGCCTCAGTGATCCTTCTGCTAGGCCTCTACTGTTAACTGTTCCTTTCTGGCCTGGGTAGAAGTGGTTGCAGAGTCATCTAGGATTCATCAATGCTTGTGATAGTAAAAGGTCCCATGTAAATTGAAATAGCCCTCGGTTGGGGCTATCCTTTCAGGAGTCCCTTTGGGAGCTGCAGCTGATAACAATACAGTTGTCTTGTACTTTTCTCAAAGCTTCTATGGTGTGTTCATAAAGGCTGGTGCTGGCCTAAGGTTGTTTGGCTCGCTGATAATGATTTTGCTCAACATAGGGGCAGCAAGAGAGAGTCCAGCATCTGTCAGCTGAGACATGAAATTGCCTTATCTCCCAGCATCTCCCCCGGTTTACAGGAAGATTGATATCAGAGGAATGTTTATAGTAACAACTTAAGTAACATCATTAACACTAGTAGTGATTTTACAACACTTTAACAAAGTTTAACACCTGTTCAGTGCCCTAGGGAGGAACGGCCCCTCTGGTCTCTCTGGTCTCTCTGTTATTATTTAATGTTATTCGCAAAAATAACATTAAAAAGATATAACCACGTGCAACAGTATGAACAAATGCCATAAGCATAATGTGAGAAAATGAAGTCAGACCAAAGCATATACAAGAGGAAGAGAGAAGATCAGGAGTTCAAGGCCAGTTTCAGGTACATAGTGAGTTTAAGGCTAGCCTGGGCTACAACAAATCTTATCTCAAAATGAAACAAAACATAGCAAAGTATATTTATGTCTGGGATTATAAGTGTTCACCACCATGCTTGGTTTATGCAGTGCGGGACTTAGAACCCAGGGCCTTCTGCATGCCAAGTAAGCACTTGACCAACTGAGTTGCATCCCCGGCCATCATGCACCCTTGTATCCCAGTGCTTGGGAAGGTAAGGCAAGAAGATAGAGTTCATGGCACCTGGGTTACCCAGCAGGCTCCTGTGGGGGTGGGTTGTGAAGGAAAGTTCTGGTTTTATAAATGGTATGCATTGTCTGTGGTATTTGGAGCCAGGATAAAAAAATGGCACCTTCGGATGTGTGGTGGCTAGAAGAGGAGATGAAGGCATGCTTTGGGAGTTGGTAATGCTATGTTTGATGATCTGAGTGTTGGTTCTACTAGTGTGTTCCAGTTTACTTGTCTATACACTTAAGATTGTTTCTGAATCTGCATTGTACTTCAATGAAAGGTGAGATTATTTTCATCTTTAAATCCAGATATTGGGGCTGGAGAGATTGCTCAGTGACTGAAAGCTTGAAGTGTTCTTGCAGAGGACCTGAGTTAGGTTCTAGCACCCATTAGAGGCATCTCACAGTTGCCTTTTAACTCTGGCTTCAGGGGGACCCAACATCTCTGCCATCTGAGGGCCCCTGCATTGTGTACTCAAACCAATACACATACACATAATTAAAATAAATGGTTTTTTTTAATCTAGGTATTATTTTTCGAGCTACACACTAAGTGGAACTGTTAGCATTAGTGACTTTCTAATGTAGTGTAAATGCACAGAACCCTGAAGTTAGTAGTTATATGTGTTTTCAAAGACAGATTGGATTGGGGTCAAACAGTAGTCACAGTTAGTTGCCAGTAGTTTTTCTTTTTAGTTATCTTCACAAAACCACTTTTGCTTTGTTTACCAGTGTTGTTGTTCTTTTTTTTTTTTTTTTAATGATGTGTATGTATGTATAGGAATGTGTGGGTACCTATGGAAGCCAGCAGCATCATATCCCTGGGAGCTGGAGTTAACAGGCAGTTGTGAATACCACTATAGTATTGAAACCTGAACCTGGGTTCTCAGGAAGAGCAGTAGGTGCTCTTAACTACTGAACCCTCTCTCAAGCCCTTTTCAGTAGTTCTTGCTATCTTCTTCTTCAGAGAACATTGTTAACATGGTGTCTGTTTTCCCATAGGGCTGACAGCAGTGAACGTCTACCCAGTGCCCAGCCTGCTCACTTCTTTGGAACTCTCCCGGTGAGTGTGTTCATAAGGGTGGTACTTGTCTTGATTGGGGTGGGGGTGGGGGGACTAATGTGTAGCTAAAGGAAGGAGCCTCTGGGAGAGGAAGGAGATTTAGATCTCTTCTGTCTGAATAAACAAAAGTGTTGCTTAATCTCATAGCCCTCACACTACTTGTAACCACTGTTTTTACCTTTTTGTCTAAATTTCTCAAGAATTATTTGTATTGCGAGCTCTATTTCTTTACTTCCCATTTCCTGATCCTGACAGCTGCTCACTGTAGGCTTTCTCTAATTTGCTTTTTCTCTATTAACACTTAGTCTCTTTACATTTTTTTAGACATCTTTGAAACTAGCCAATATAGTCTCTTTAATGCCATGTTAGTCATTACTTCTGTGTCTTTGCTGTTCTCTTTTCCTTCTGGCAGCTTTTAAGTCAGTCACCCCTCATGTTCTGAATTGGCACACTGCCCTGTCACGGATGCAGTCTCATTGATTCCAGTGATTTTAGTCACCCCAAGGGTTGGCATTGATCAGGTTTCTAAACTGACCCTCTTTTCTCTGGCTAGGCCCATGTGTCCAATTCTTTACTAGCTAATCTTGCTGTACACATCTCCAGGTGCCTGAAACCTGTGCAAAATTAAACTCATCTGCCCCTGTGCCAGTCTTTTTTCCTGTGTCGGTTCACACTAGCACAGTCATATTCCTGGTCATCCAGGTGAGAAGCCTGAAAGTAGCTTTTATTCTTTGTTCTCCTTCCTATACGTAATCCTTCTCCAAGTCATTGCCATCTTTGCCTCCTTAGTACTTTTGGAATTCCTCCTACTCCTTCAGCTCTATGACTACTCTCATTTCTTACCTGAAACCCTGATTATTTTTCCTTCTATCAGAATCATCTGAACTGGGCTCCATTTACCAGTAATCTAAAGTACATAACTCACATCATGTGTACACTGCTTATAAACCCTTGGGTTAGCCCCCATGTGTGTAGGATCAAGTAAGAACCTTCCAGGCATGGTTTAGAGCTGTTTCAGCCTAACTTCCCTTCTGTCTCCAGAGCATCACTCCAGGCTCCAGCATTACCAAACTGTTTGGCATTTCCATCATACATCACACTTCTTCTTGCCTTATCTCTGTGCTCTGACTCAGGTTATCATCCTTGCTTGGAGTATCTTCAACATGTAAGGTTGCAGTATAACGTTCTTCAGAATCTAACCCAGATGTCATGTTTCTTAGCAAAGTTGCCTTGGCCTATTTCAGGCAGTGTTCTCTTCACTAAGCTGTCAGCAATGTCTGTATCTTTTTTACATAGCTCTCACTGCATTCTGCCACATAACTGACAGACACCTTGCGACCTAGAAAAAGTAGATTACATCTGACAGTAGAAGTCTTTTGATCTGGATCTGTATTAAATATTTCAAATTCATGTTTCCAGTGGTTTGAAATTTTGTCTTGCTACTGATTGCCTGTTGCCTCTACTTTCTCACTGCTTTTCCTTCTGTTTTTCTTGGAATTTTGTCTATCATTACCCATGGAATTCCTGATCATCTTTGATGCCACTTCCTCCAAATCTCTCCTCATTCTGCCTCACTACATCCTGCTGCTTCTGTTTAAAGCCTTCTCTGAACATGTGATATCACACAGTTGATATATATTGCTGTGATTATTTGCGTGCTTGTCTCTCTTTACTTTCACAGTGTTTTCTGAGTGCTGGCTTTATTTTTGGCAATATTCCAAAGAATTCCTTGGAAACAGTATCCCTGCCATAAGGTGACTTAATCCATTCGTTGGAATCTAGTGAGATGAATTCAATTTGTCTGTTATTTACATTTCCATAAGTGTGACAAAATACCTGAAATAAGCAATTTAAAAGAAGAAAAGTTTATTTTTGGCTTGCAGTTTCAGATCCATGGCCACCTACCCATGTCACCTTGAGCCCGTGGTGGCACCTCATAGTGGCTTACCTCATGGCAACTGAGAGCAGAGAAGGAAAGGCCAGCTCTCCTTTGACCTCTTCCCTACTTCCTTCCTTGTTCCCTCCTTTTATTTTCTTTCTTCTGTTTGTTTTTAAAGACAGTCTCCATATTTAACCCAGGTTGGCCTTGAACTTATGCTCCTCGTGCTTGCCTCAGCCTCCCAAGTACTAGGATTACAGTATGAAATACCAAGTTCCACCAATTAGTTTTTTAAAGAAATTATTTTTTTAATTTTTTTATTTTATTTGTGTGTGGATGTTTTCCTAGCATGTATATCTGTATACCATATGTGTGCCTGGTGCGCTTTTAAGACTGAAGAGGGTATCAGATTCCCCAGGACTGGAGTTACAGATGGTTGTGAGGCATCATGTGGGTGGTGGGAATTGAACCCTAGTCCTCTGAAAGAGCAACCAGTGCTCTTAAACAATCTCTCCAGTCCCACCTACCAATTTATAATAGCACTATAGGCTACTAGAACAAACTGCAATAACATGTCTTTGGGGGAAATATTTAGTATTCAAGCCACAGTAACTTTTCACCTTACATGATAATTCCTATTTTTTGCAGAAACCTGTTAGAGTGTGTCCCTGACTGGGCCTGTGAAGCAAAAAAGCTAGAAATACTAGATATGAGCTACAATCTTCTCACCGAGATTCCCGTGAGGTATGTGTGTGCAAATGCATTTATGGCATGTGTTTAAGTATTTCTCTAAATTTGGGTTGCCTTTCATTTGTTGGTGATTATTGAGGACCTACTGAGTAGGAGGTGGCAACATAATGTACTAATGCATGTCTTAGCCTAAAAAAAAAATAATAAAATTCTGACCTGTGTTGAAAGCTTCCGGCATGGCTGGTGGTATGATCGTATGAATATGGCTGTTTCATAGGGTGACTTACTATGAGCTGGAAATTTTCTGAGAACTCCAGTTTTATGATCTTACCTAATCCTATAAACTTTTTATATAGGTGCTGTCAGCCTTACCTTAGGAATGAGGAAACTAAGAATGGTTAGGTCACCTGTCTGAGGTCCCAGAGCTACTGGGAGCTAGCATTTGAATGCAGATGTCTTACTTTGGAGGCTTGGTCTTAATCATGACACAAATTGTTTTAGAAATTCAGAAGAACTTAAATAATTAAAGTGTGCTTTGTGGTAAGATGGTATTTAAATTGACCTTTACCAGATGGTGAGAGTTATCTAAGGTGAGGGAGGAGAGAGTGGTGCTTGAGGGGTAGGATGAGGCTACTGTATTCTATATTCTGAAGTACTCCAGTGTAGAGTGGATGCTTGTGGAGTCTTCACAATTCAGCTAGAGGCTTGTAGCCCAGTAGGTAGCACCAAGCCTCTGGAGCACGATCTTCATATCTAGATGATACTATTTCAGTGTGATCTTTCACAGACCATTACATCTTTGGCAAGTTACTAACTCTACTTGGATTTCATGTCTAAATAGCCTAGTCTTTTATTTTAAACACTTAGTCATTTTTATTGTAATAAAAATTTCATTATGTAATATATTAATAAACATACTGAGTTTATTAGTATTGATAAATGCTGTCTAGACTTTATTTCTGTCTAGACTTAAGTCAAAATGTTTTTATTCTAGAAACTGCTGAGCCAGTGGTTCTCAACTCAACCTTCCCAATGCTGTGACCCTTTAGTACAGTTTCTCAAGTTGTGGTGACCTACAACCATAAAATTATTTTCATTGCTACTTCATAACTAATTTTGCTACTGTTATGAATTATAATGTAAATACTGTGTTTTCTGGTGGTCTTAGGCGACCCCTGTGAAAGGATCATTTGACCTCCAAAGGGGTCACAACCCACAGGTTGAGAACCACTAGTTTAGACTCTCTGGACCACTTGTCTTCAAGATCTCACCCAGGACTTCTGGGTGGGGGTGGGGTGATTTTTGTGACTGCTTTCTTGGCTCAGTCATTTGTCAGTGGTTGTACATTCTAAAAATAGGTTTCTGTTAGTTGACTGATTTTAATTAACTGGCCTATAGCAGACTTAAAAGGATTTAAGTAAGCTTTTGTTATTTTCTGTTGTTTTTCCTTAGAATTCTGAGTAGTCTGAGTCTCCGGAAACTGATGGTAGGACACAACCACATCCATGTCCTTCCAGCACTGGTGGAGCACATCCCGCTTGAGGTGCTGGACATCCAGCACAACAGTCTCTCCAGGCTGCCAGACACTCTCTTCTCCAAAGCCTTAAAGTGAGTTCCTCAGAGGAGCACAGTCATTGCCTCCATAAATTGCACCGACCTATCCTTGGAATGATTTCTGGGTTTACAGTTTACTTGATACTCCAGCTGTAAGCAGAGACTTAGTTGCAATTTTTTGTGATATAAAATCAAATGCCTATGTTCCTTCTTGTCACTTAGCTTTGAGTTGCATATATTAAGAGAAAACTTCCTGTAGAAAAGTTTTCTTGACTTTGGGAGCGGGCATGATGGTTTCTACTTAAGAAAGTAACAGATTCAAAGGGAATGATGTTCTGTGTGTGTTCTGTCAGTCTCAGATACTTGAATGCATCTGCAAATAGTCTGGAGTCTCTGCCTTCTGCGTGTGCTGGAGAGGAGAGTCTGAGTGTGTTGCAGCTACTGTACCTGACCAACAACCTCCTGACAGACCAGTGCATACCTGTCTTGGTCGGGCACCCACACCTGCGAATCCTGCACCTCGCAAACAACCAGCTGCAGACCTTTCCTGCAAGGTGAATGAGTGCAGTGTGGTCATTTGACAGGAAGATATGAATTCTGCATTCCATTATAGCTATCTGACCATGACACTTCTGATTTGCTGGTGCTGAGACTTCACTACCTCAGCAGGAAAATCTTGTCTTAATAATTTGTTGCTGGTGAAATATGACTAGCCAGAGAAATTGTGGTTAAAATGTGTAATTTATAGCTCTAATTATTTAATAATAATCTGAGAATATTCCATCCAGAAAAGTATAGGGTTATGAAATAAAATTAAAAATTTTTCTTTTTTATCAGCACTGTATTATAAAACACATTGTCTAATAGTATATTTACTATATGTAAATATAGTAAATGCTACATACCATGTCACACTTACTGCCTTTGTCCTTGAACCCACAATCAAATTAGGGAAATAGACAAGCACCTAGACCAGCAATTCTCAGCCTTCCTAATGCTGCGACCCTATAATACAGTGCCTTGTGTTGTGGTGACCCCCAACCATAAAATTACTTTTGTTGCTACTTCACAACTGTAATTTTATTATTGTTATGAATTGTAATGTAAATATTTTTGGAGATAGAGGCTTGCCAAAGGGGTTGCGACCCTCAGGCTGAGAACTTCTGGTTTAGGCAATTTCTATGCAGTGCGACAAATGCAAGACATTAAAGATCCCAGTTTGGGGCCTGGAAAGATGACTTTGTGGCTAAGAGTGCTGCTACTCTTCCAGATAACAAAAGTTCAGTTCCCAGCACTCATATGGGGTGGCTAACAAACATCTGTAATTTGTAAGCTCCTCTAAGCTCCAAGGAATCCAGTGTCCTCTTGTGGCTTCTGAGGGCACTTGCACACATGTGACACACACCCACACAGACACATAAATTAAAATAAATTAAAAATAAAAGTAAAAAGATAACAGGTTGCTAGTTGTACTACACAGAGCTTGGGAGATAGGTATTAGGCTGGAAGGAGAGAGAGGAATAGTAGTTAGCAATCTATATCTATAAGAAGACATGAGAAGAGAGAGTTCCTCCAGTTAAAATTTAAACAGTGTCCAAGGAGAAATAAGTATCTTTCAGAATACATTTGATTTAAAAAAAAGAATTGGGCCTGGGGTTGTAACTCAGTTTCTGGAGTTCTTGCCTATCATGCATAAGCCCTGCACTCCTTCTCCAGCACTGTATAAGACAGGTATGGTGACACACACCCATAATCCCAGCATATGGAAGGTGGAGGCAGAAGGGTCAGAGATCAAGGCTATTTTTAATTACATGTAGATTGGAAAGCCAGCACAAGACCCTGCTCCCCATCCCCGCCCGGAAAATTCTATTATTAAAAAATATAACGTTCTGTTGCTGGGGCGATGGCTCAGTAGTTAAGAGCACTGGCTTCAATTCCCAGAACCCACTTGGAACCTCACAACTGTCTGTAACTCCAGTTCCAGGGAATATGACACCCTTACACAGACACACATGCAGGCAAAACACCAGTGCACATAAAATATAAATAAATCATTTAAAAATAATATTTTCTTCTTTGTTAAGTTTTTAGGTTGGCGTACAAAATAATGAGTTTCATTATGGCACCTTCATAAACATGTGTCATTATACTTTGTTATCATTCATTCTCTTCCCCCATTGTCCTCCAAAAATAATATGTAGCCCTGGATATTCTGGAACTCAATATTTATACCAGGCTGGCCTGAGCTCACACAGATTCACTTGCCTCTGCCTCCAAAATTCTGGGATAAAAGGAGTGGGGTACAATGCCTGACTTTAATGGTTTTTTATTCTTTAATATAGTGTATCTTGAATACATTCATACATACCCCAACTCCTTCCTAGGTTAATCTCTCTAGTCTCCCATCTCTTCCCACCCAACTTGTGGTCTCTCTCTTTCTGTTTTTCTCTCTCTCTCTTTTTAATCCCTATAGAGTCCAGTTTGTAATGACCATCTAGTTTCAGGGAGTGAGGCCTGCCCTCATTTGACCTAGCATAGGTCACATCATGAAAACAACTGACTCTCTCCTAGCAGCTATCAAATGCCAGTAGCTCCTCAGCTAGGGTTTCCTGCCTACCTTCCCCTTTTGAAACTGGGGTTTTGTTAGTTTGAGCTTGTGCAAGCCTTGTGTATACTGTCATATTTGCTATGAGATCGTATGTTTTGTCTGGAAAACACCATTTCCTTGATGTTTCTATTACCTCTGGCTCCTACAATCCAAGCCTTGGGGATAGGCGGGTGATAATGTATGTCCCAGTTAAACCAGAGCATTCCACAACTCCTTACTCTAGGCCTGCTGACCATCTTATAGGAGTCAGTTTGTGCTTTCTACCATGTGAGTACCAGGGATCAACTTCAGGTAGTCAGGCTTGGCAACAAGTACTTTTATCCACTGACCCATCAGCCCTGGTTTTAAAATCTAAGGACAGTTGTATATTCACTAAACAGCTGATTTAGGATAGGGGTATTGTGCTTATAATCATGAGTCAGAAGAACCTAGGCTGGGAGTAGTAGAAAAGAAGGAGGTTGGCCTTGGGAACAAATTTGAAATAAAATTTAAAATTAAGTTAGAAGGCAATTGTATAACATTTAGTTTTAAAAGACATGTGTCACTATGTAGTCAGGTGGGCTCAAGCTCATAAAACAGTGTTAGCCTTCCATTTATAGGCATTTGTCATTACACCTGACTCTGTAAATCTGAAATTTTATTTAATGCCTTTAACATGAATCCAGCATCTTGTCATAGAGTATTCATTATGTGATTATGTATAGTAGTTGGATTAAAAGATTTTGGAGGAGTTGGTGGGATGGTCCAGGTGGTAAGGTGCTTGTTGTACAAACTTGACCTAAAGTCACATTAAAAACTAGCTGTGGTAGCACATACCTGTAATCCCCGCCCTGAGAAGTAGAGATAGCCAGTCTAGCAAATCAGTGAGCTTCAGGTTAGTGGAAACCCTGTCTCAAAATAAAACAACCCCCAAAACCAAAGATACTCAGTGTTGACTCCTAGCTTCTGTTTGTGCACACACACAAGTGTATATTCACTAGCACATGCACATAAAGTTGTGTACACACACACACACACAAATATTCTGTTTGTCTTTATTTTCCAGTTTCCTTGAGTGCACATTTACTATCATAGTACAAAAGAAAATAATTTTCTAAGCTTACTTATTAAAAGTACAAGTTTTCTTTTGTGTGTATATAGGCGTGTGTCTTGTAGGGAAGTGTACTTGAAGAGTATGAATTTTCCAGCCATAGAAACTGTTATGATCTTTAGAAAGGTAAGATGGAAAGTTCACTTAAAGTCCTCATTTGAGGGACTGGAAGAGATGCTCAGTAGTTGAGAGCAGAGGACCAGGGTTTGGTTTCTAGCATGTGCATGGGAGCTCACAACTGCAGCCATCTACAACTCCAGTTCCAGGAGACCTGATGCCCTCTGCTGGCCTCCATGGACACCTGGCACCTGTATAATGCACATGCAGGCAAATACAAATACTCGTTTAAGAAAAAAAAACAATCTAAAATCCATTTTGAGAAATCTGGTAGGAAGTGAAGTGAAATTAAAATAGTAAATCTTTCAGATTGCTAGTATTATTGGTGATCTGTATCCCAAATTTTCTTCACATTTATTGTTTCCAAAGAAATTAGAGGAATTTGTTAATGTCAGACTTAAGATATTTTGCTTGGCATGTAAAAGGTTTTGTTCAGTATCAGAGTGGTGTAAATAGTTATCTTGTCCCAAGCAGGGTGCTGTGTGTACAAGAACTTGGTGGTAGTGGTGGGGAGTTGTACCACTCAGCACCTGTAGAAGTCTAAAACTGAAAGGAATCTTAGTTCCCCTTCTTCAGTCAAGGCCCACTGGCATTCGCTTACCTAGGATTTTGCATACTGGTTAGTGCTGCAGCAAAGACTGACACTTCTCTCTCAACAATAGGCCATACTTCTTCAGGGAGTTCAGTAAGTCAGACAAACCCTCATGCCCGCATCTATAAGGAAAGCAAGGGCAGTGCCAGCCTTGAAACACTGAATGCTAGGAGGTCATGGTGACAAATAGCAGGCTTGGTCACAATGGTGAACCACGTAGCTCCTTCTGTCAGGGTTTTCTGCAGTGAACCAAGTTGTCTTTACTCTGTGGCTGGTATACAATAGTCACCACTTGGCAGCTGCTCTTTCCTGATGCAGGGTGGTGTTTTGATGTTTCTTTTTTTCAGCAAACTAAATAAATTGGAGCAATTGGAAGAACTGAACCTAAGTGGGAACAAACTTAAAGCCATTCCCACAACCATAGCGAACTGCAAAAGACTGCACACCCTTGTTGCACATGCCAACAACATCAGCATTTTCCCAGAGATACTGCAGCTGCCTCAGATCCAGGTATGTGCATGAGCTAGCCTGACATCCTCACTGCAGAATGGCAAGGGTGGGAGTGAGGTGTGTCTTTCTTGTAAGAAAAACTTAAGGAGTGTGAATGAGACTGCTTCCTCTCTCAGGACTTTCTGTTGAGCAATTTTCTCTACCAGTAAGCTCCATTGAGAGACTGAACTGTATAACTGTGTTGCCTCGTGCTACAATTGGGTATAGTACTCAACTTTCTTAGACTCTCTGTCAAATGGCCAAACCAAAGCCCTAATTCTGTACTAGGTTCCTTCCCACACTCTCTTTCCTGTACACCTGAAGGCTTCCATGGTGAACATTCTCTATTACTGCAAAGAAAATCAACCAGCTTTAACCACAGGTATGCCCTAGAGGTCTTTGGCTGAAGAATATTGGCAAAACTACTACTCAAACAATATGACCAGGCATCTTTTATAGCTTTTGATAGCTTTGCAAAGCTAATACATGCTGCCCATTAATATGGCTAAGTCTCCCCTTTTGTTCATACATAAGGAATGAGTGTTGTTCTCTTTTCATATACTCAGTTTAAAATCTGAGTATACTTAATTTGTTCTTGGAAGGAAATTAACTTCCCATTTGAGGCTATAGGTGAGAAGATTGAGTGTTTAGGAGAAGAGATCGTAATATAATGTGTTCTCCTTTGATTTCTGTATTCCTTCTCAGTTTGTAGACCTGAGTTGCAATGACTTGACAGAAATACTCATTCCAGAGGCTCTGCCTGCTACTTTGCAAGACCTTGATCTGACAGGAAATACAAATCTGGTTTTGGAACACAAGACTTTGGACATGTTTAGGTAGGAAAAAATTCTGAAATCAAATCCCTATGTTTCATCCATTGGTGGGTTATCTTTGGACTATGGAAATCTCAGTTAATTAAAGGAGTAGAGTGGATTAGGCCAGAACACTCCTAGGTTGCTCTCTTTCATTCATTTCTACTGAGCTACACACTAAATTATTTTACATGATGGGCATACATGTCTGGTGGTACAGGTCACATTGTAACATCTAAGCAATAATACCTATATATTGTTTTAAAATCTCTTTATATTGCTTAAAATAAGTGGACACTTGGTAGAAGCCTAGAGATCTTTGTGATTCATAAGTTGAAACTATATTCAGCGTCTGTTTTCCCTACCACTTTTTATTCTCTTACATCAAAGCCACAGAGTCATCACCCCACTTTCATTCATTCTCTGGAAATGCATCTTAGTCTGTTTATTTTCTAAAAATACTATTGCTTTGATAGTTCTTACAAAATACAAAAGAGAATATGGTTTAATTTCCCCTTATTCACCTCCCACAGCCATATCACAACCCTGAAAATTGACCAGAAACCTTTGCCAACCACAGATTCTACAGTTACATCAACCTTCTGGAGCCATGGACTGGCTGAGATGGCAGGGCAGAGAAATAAGTGAGTATATTGGCCCTGGAGACCGGCAAGAGAAAAGGCAGCCTATGACACCTTAGGCCTGCTCTGTGTTCACAGCTAGACCGTGTCCTGTCTGTCTTCCAAACATAAGTCTCAGAACTCCAACATGAGATAAGATCCTTCTAAAACCATGATAAAGAAAGAGAAAAAATGGACATGCAGTAAACAGAGCACTAAACATCTCTAAGGTTTTCTGACGGAATTTTCTTTCCTATGAGTGAAATTTATTGTAAGGCCCAGCCATATAAATGGACTGAATTCTGATTGCCCCGACCTGAGATGGCCCTTTGCTCCTGTACATAGACTTTCCTCAGAATGGCCCACCCAAAGCCCACCTCCTATACTAAGTTTTATTCCTATACCTTCTGCCGATACACCCAGGGTTCTATGGTGAGCATTCTTCCTTGCGGCTAGGAGTATAAACCAGCTTCATTGGCAGGTGTGTTCTGCTGCTCTTTGACTGAAGGGCATTGACCAAATTAGTTCTTTTTGTTTTGTTTTGTTTTTCAAGACAGGGTTTCTCTGTGTAGCTTTGGCTGTCCTGGAACTCACTCTGGCTAGCCTTGAACTCAGAGATTTGCCTGCCTCTGCATCCCGAGTGCTGGGATTAAAGGCATGCGCCACCACCACCTAGCTATAAAATGAGTTATTAATCACCATTATCAGCCCGTGACTATGACCAAACCCCCTTTCCTTATGATGCTGCCTATCTTGTCTAGTAACCTCCTAGTAACATTCCCTGAAGAAGTGATTATGTTTCTCACCTTTTTTCAGACTGTGTGTGTCTGCTTTGGCTATGGATAACTTTGCAGAGGGGGTAGGAGCTGTGTATGGCATGTTTGATGGGGACCGGAATGAGGAGCTCCCTCGTCTGCTTCAGTGTACGATGGCAGACGTGCTTTTGGAAGAAGTACAGCAGTCAACAAATGACACAGTTTTCATGGCCAATACCTTCTTGGTATCTCACAGGTAAGCAGGTGGGTTGACTAATCCCTAACTCCACTTTCCTTATAGAAAGTAAATCTAAGAAGTTGAACGTCATTGGTTATAGATGATAGATCAAAGAGAGATGCTGTACCTTCCTGTGCCACATTCTCTTGGTATCAGCAGAGTGTAGTAAAGAATCTATGGAGTCATCTGCCCACTTTTGTTAAGGATCTGGGAAGGCCAGCACATGTATGCTAAAGGTTATATGCCTGACTGTGTGTGAACATTTAGGGAAAGAAGGCTATGTGCTTTCCTAAGATTCTCCGGAGTTAGCTGATGACCTACAGGAGACCAACAGGCACTTGTTAGGTTTATGTGCTAGAATATTTATTTATTTATTTAAATATTTATTTATTTATTATGTATACAATATTTGTCTGTGTGTATGTCTCCAGGCCAGAAGAGGGCACCAGACCTCATTACAGATGGCTGTGAGCCACCATGTGGTTGCCGGGAATTGAACTCAGGACCTTTGGAAGAGCAGGCACTGCTCTTAACCACTGAGCCATCTCTCCAGCCCATAGAATATTTATTATTGGGATTTATCTAACTCTTCTCTCTCGTTAACACCTGAGCCACTTAAAAGCAAAAACCTCACTTCCCAACTCCTGAAAATCTCTTAGTAGCAGAGACTGCCTTGCACTTCAGGTAGAGAACCTAAAGGATGCAGAGTGCTGAGGTTGTAAGCTTGACTAGTCAAGACCAGAGCAGCCTGGAGCTGGGTTCTTGGGTTAAGAAGCAGGCTGTTGGTAAAAGAGTCAGTAGTATTTTTCTGTAGTATTGAGCTAGAGACTTGACAGAAAAAGTTTGTAAAAAGGAACTCTAAAGTTTGAACTGCCAAGTACTGTACCACATAGTTTTCATCCTTATCTTTCAAAACAAACTAAATAGGTGGGATTTTACCAGTTTTAATTCTTAGAGAAAGAATTTGCTGGGACTCTACAGTCAACAAATAAGAAAAGGAAATTTGAAACTAGATTCTTCTGGTGATGTCTGTTGTGTATTAGTATTGCCTCCAGGGTGCAGTCACATGGATACCATGTATGTGGAGGAAATGCAAGGCGAGTCACGGCCCGTCTCTCCTTCTCAAAGTGTTTTTCCAGGACCAGCTTTCTCAGCGTTCTTACTAGACACTTGTTAGACATGGACAGCCTCTGACCCACATCATAAGCTCTAAGGGTGGGGCCAGGCCCAGCATTCTGCTCTAGCCGTCCGTGATCAGGCCCTCCATGTGCACCTGATGTGCTGAAGTCTAAAAGCTCATGAATGGGGAGTCTTGGATCAGACACAGAAACAGTGGAGAAAGATGCCCCCGTTTGTGCCATATACAACTCCTTTTAAAGTCTTAGCTGAGAGTGCTATGTTCTTTACCACCACTACCACCACCAGCAGCACCCATAGCAAGTCTGCCCTGGGTGGATGAGGGCGAGGGGTTTGCTATGGTTGTAAAAAACTACTTCTTTTCTCTGAAACTAGCTGTCATGTCTTCTTTTCTTTTCTTTCTACACAGGAAATTAGGAATGGCTGGCCAGAAGCTGGGTTCCTCTGCTCTCCTGTGCTACATTCGACCTGACACTGCTGACCCAACAAGTAGTTTTAGCTTGACTGTAGCCAACGTTGGCACATGCCAAGCGGTCCTGTGCCGAGGTGGGAAGCCAGTATCACTTTCTAAAATCTTCAGCCTGGAGCAGGACCCAGAGGAGGCACAGAGGGTGAAGGATCAGAAAGCCATCATAACAGAGGTACTTCTTGCTCTCTGCCAGTCATGTCTCCTTCCCAGATCCAGTGAAGTAGCTTGAATAGAAGCATAAAGGGTTAATTTTCTTCCTCTCATGACTTATAAATTGTGTTCATCCCCTGATAAAGGTTCAGTTCGTGTGGCTTCAGTAACAGCATTAAAAGAAACTTTGTAGGCTAGTGTGGTGCCTTGACTCCCGGCTGGGGGAGGGAGGGAGAGATAGGTGAATCTGTGAGTTCAAGGCCAGACTGGTCTACAGAGGGAGTTCTGGACATCAAGGACTATACAGTGAGACCGTGTCTCAGAATAAAATAAAACAAAATCCACTGAGCAGTTAATGACTAGCACAAAGCAAAAGTGAAAAGTTATAGTTAGTGATTGAGTGAGTGGCTGGCAGGTGATGTGAGGCCCAGGGCATCAGGCTTTGTTACTCTCAGCAGGAAGATGCTGTGCCTGTGCTCACTGCACACAGCGCCCTGTGCTCCTGTGATTTCTGTATGAGGAAGTATCAAGTAGCTATTTTGTAGTTTTTCTTTTCCTAGAAATTAGCATAACTTTTGCTTCTGAAATTAGTAGTTAAATATAAGCATTGTTTACTGCACAGAGAATGCATGTCTCGTGCCCATTTTAAATGGGGTCGGTATTTTGTTTATGGCTGAGTATTGAGATTTTTCTTTCTTTCTCCCTTCCTTTCCTCCCTCCCTTCATTTCCTTTTTTTTTTTTTTTTTTTAGTTTTTTCAAGGCATGGTTTCTCTCTGTACCCCTGGCTGTCTTAGAACTCACTCTGTAGACCAGGCTGGCCTTGAACTCAGAGAGAGCCATCTGCTTTTCGAGTGCTGGGATTAAAGGCGTGTGTCAAGAGATTTCTTTGTATATTTTAGAAAGAAGTCTTTTATTAGATATGTGCTCAATAAATATTTTTCAGTCTGTGGCTTATCTTTCCGTTCTCCTAATGGTGCCTTTAGCAAATGGTTCTCAACCTGTGGGCTGAGATCCCTTTTTTTTTTTTTTTTTAATTTTTTTTTTGGTTTTTCGAGACAGGGTTTCTCTGTAGCTTTGGAGCCTGTCCTGGAACTAGCTCTGTAGACCAGGCTGGTCTCGAACTCACAGAGATCCGCCTGCCTCTGCCTCCCGAGTGCTGGGATTAAACCACCACCCGGTGGGCAGAGATCCCTTTGGGTAGGTCAAACAACACTTTCACAGGGGTCACCAAAGACCATCAGAAAACACGATTCATAACAGTAGCAAAATTACAGTTATGAAGTAGCAATGGAAATAATTTTATGATGGGAGGTTCCCACACATGAGGAGCTGTGTTAAAGCTTAAACAAGGTTGAGAACCACTGCTTTTTAGTTTTTTTTCCATTTATATATTATTATGTGTTTATGCATAATGGGAACTGGGAGGGGGCACACAGCCACAGCCCACATGTGGAGGGCAGAGAACTACTTTCTGGAGTCAGTTCTTTCTGTTCACCTTTCTATGGGTTCCAGGGATCTAACTCATGTCTTCAGGCTTGCACAGCAGATGAGTGTCTTTACCTGCTGCGCCATCTTGCAAACCTGAGTGGTTTTAATGACTGAAATTCTGCCTGGTTTTTGTTTCATAGTGTTAAATCAAGAACTGTATTGACAAACCCAAGGTTATTCATGCTTTTGTCTGTTTTATCTTCTAAAAACTTTGTTGCCTTGTCTGTTAAATTTGAATCTGTGGTTTATTTTGAATTAATTTTGAGAAAACATAAGCTTTTGCATCTTTTTTGTTTGCTTTGTAATTAATTTTTTTCTGAATCTTTAAAAATATTTTTAATTTTTTAAGATTTTAAGAATTTCATACATGAGTATTATATATTATTTCGAACCCTTTTTCTCCCCCTCTAACTCTTTCTGTATTCCCTCCACCCCCTCTCAAATTCATGCCCTCTTCTTCATTTATTCTATACACACACACACACACACACACACACGATAGGTCCATTTGATGTTGCTCCTGTATGCATGTGTGTTTAGGGCTGACCACTTGGGCTTAAATAAACTATCTGGAGCCACACCTGAAGAAGACTCGGCTCCTCCTCACTTCATCTAGTAGTGGCCTTATGAGATTTCCCCATCCACACTGGGGTGCCGCTTGATGTTGTCATTGTGCACGTCTTGTTTAGGGAGCCATGTTTTTCAGATTTCATGAGTTCGTTGTTCTTGTCATATATAGAAGACATTATCTCCCAGCAGATGTAGTAGTCTTCTGGCTCTTATGATCTTTCTGTCCCTATTAATATTGTATGTGTGTGTCTGTGTGTGTGATTGTGTGTAAACTCACAGAGATCCTCCTGCCTCTGCCTCCCGAGTGCTGGGATTAAAGCGGTGCATCACCATTGCCTGGCACAGAATAATCTTTTTATAGACAATGTTTAGAATTTTTTTAGGATCAGGACAATTGTAAAATACTTTATGTTTATTTTAATCACAGACATTTTATTTTCCAAGTACTGTGTATTTATAATTTTAACCCTCATGAAGGAAGTACTTTTATTTCTATTTTATATGAAGAAAATAAAGTTTAGCATTGTGACAAATTCTTCTAAGTATAAACCCATAGTCTTTGCTTCACTCAGAAAATGACTGCAGCCATGAAATCAACATCTTAGTGATGTCAGAGATTGTGTTTGTTTTTCATGAAAAGATATCAGTGTGAAAAAAGTGTCCAGTATATGACCATTCCATCTGCAACCAGGGCAATTCCTTTTTCTCTTGGTTTAGACTCACCCAGGTACTTGTTGAATCCATTCATTCTGGTCACAGTCTCAACAGAGAGGTTTGAGATTCATACTCCTCTTTTTACTCTCAATTGGTACTTACTTAATGCTTCAGCATCTGTTTGAGGAGGGTTAGGAGGTGTGACCTTATTAGAGTAAGTGTGGCCTTGGTGGAGATAATGTGTCATTGGAGGGTGGGCTTTGAGGTTTCAGAAGCCTATGCCAGGCCCCATTTTCTTCCTAAACATTGTGACTTAGAAAAAGATCAAGTTGCACATCACTAATGCTTTCTTTCTTGCATTTGTGTTTTCTTAGAATTTGTGTTTTTCTCACTTCTAGGACAACAAGGTGAATGGGGTAACCTGCTGTACCCGGATGCTGGGATGTACATACCTCTACCCGTGGATCCTCCCCAAGCCCCACATATCTTCCACTCCACTTACCATTCAAGATGAATTGCTGATTTTGGGGAACAAAGCACTGTGGGAACACTTGTCATATTTAGAAGCTGTCAATGCAGTGCGACATGTACAAGACCCATTAGCAGCTGCTAAGAAGCTGTGTACATTAGCACAGAGCTATGGTTGTCAGGACAACGTGGGGGCAATGGTGGTTTATTTGAACATTGGTGAGGAAGGCTGCACCTGTGAAATGAATGGACTCACTCTTCCAGGTCCTGTGGGATTTGCTTCAACTGCCACCATTAAGGATGCCCCCAAACCAACCACTCCCTCCTCTAGTAGTGGGATTGCTTCAGAGTTCAGCAGCGAGATGTCCACCTCAGAGGTGAGCAGTGAAGTGGGCTCTACTGCTTCTGATGAGCATAACACTGTGGGCCTGGAGGCTAGCTTGCTTCCAAGGCCAGAGCGGCGCTGCAGTCTGCACCCAGTACCCACTTCAGGAGTTTTCCAGCGCCAGCCTTCTTGTGCTACCTTTTCCAGCAATCAGTCTGACAACGGACTGGACAGTGATGATGAGCAGCCTGTTGAAGGGGTCATAAGCAACGGCAGCAGGGTAGAGGTGGAGGTGGACATCCACTGCTGCCGAGGACGAGACCTTGAGAGTTCCCCTGCTCTCCCGAAGAACTCTACCCCGTGTCTAGAGGAACATGCTAGAGGCTTGGTTTTTGGGATCCGAAGACAGAACAGTGTGAATAGTGGTATACTTTTGCCAATGAACAAAGACAAGATGGAGTTACAGAAGTCTCCCTCTACTTCCTGTCTGTATGGAAAGAAACTCTCCAATGGCTCCATTGTGCCCCTAGAAGATAGCCTGAACCTCATTGAGGTGGCTACAGAAGCACCTAAAAGGAAAACTGGCTATTTTGCTGCCCCTACTCAGCTGGAACCAGAGGATCAGTTTGTTGTACCTCGTGACCTGGAAGAAGAAGTGAAGGAGCAGATGAAGCAGCACCAGGAGAGCAGGCCTGAGCCTGAGCCCAGTGAAGAAGAGCAGACTGAGCCGCTGGAGGAGTTTGATACAGCGCTGTGATTCTGCCCCAAGGGCACAGCATGAGGGAGGGCTATGTGGTATATTGGGGAAGGGACCTTCAGGAGATGCTTTGCCTCAGTGTTTCAAACCATAGATGTGTGGAGTAGAATTTGGAGCCAAAAAGTTGAGCACTATCAAGGTCTGGTTCTGGATGAGCTAGTACCGCCATCAGTGTTAAGCTTCACAATGAGCCGTCATTGGAGTTCCGGCATTGCTGGGAGACAGCAGGTGTTATTCTGTGTCAGTCCCTGCCACCTGCCATTAGCCTTTGCTCTCCTAGGATCATTTGAGAATTTGCCTGCCTGGGCAGGAAAAGGACTGTTTCTGTGGAGAAAGTAACTGAAGGTTGATTCCCTTTACTAATTGCTGCTGATGGGTCTCTGTAACAGAGAAGTCACCTATGTCTCAGACTAACTAGGGGGTGTGATGTGACTAGTCACATGGCTTTTCATTCTCTACGAGAATATAGCCTATCAAAATGATGTCTATTGGAGATACAGAACCAATCAAGCAGGTAATTTATGTATGTAATGTTATGTAATGAGAGCACTTTTCATTGACTGTGAATCTTTTTTTTTGAATCTGCACTCGAGCCAATCTTCTTAGAGGCAGCCCAGCTCCCTTGTCCATAGGTGAGGTAATTGAGGGCGGAGCCTCCTTTGAGGGTACTTGGAAGGCTCATGGAAATTGATCTATTGAATGTCAGACTATGAAAACTGAGAAACTTGGGGTGGGAGGATTTTATTCTGTAGAGGAAGATGGGGAAGGAGTGAGAACTAAGACTCCTTCCCCCAAATCAAAGAGACTCAGCCCTGAATAGGCTGATCCCTGCTTGGAACTAGGATCACAAGGCAGCTACTTGTGGATTGGCCTCCTTTCCTAACTGTGAGAGTTGGCGGACAGCTCTTGACAGGTAGACTGACGACCAACTAGGAACATAAGGGTAGACAAAGTTCACAGGTTAGACTTGTTCCTCTCTCAAGAGCAGGATGTTTTTCTAGAATGGTGGTAGTGACTTGAACACTCACCCTGGAGTGTTTGACACTATGTGACTCTTCTGAATACTGCTGATTCCACTGACATGGTTCAGAGTACTCAACACCAGGGTAAGAAAGACTGTTCAACTCAGAAATTGCTAAGCATACAGAAAACCTGTCATTTTTTTCATATTACACATAACCATAGCAAATTACAGCTTCTTGTATATTTCTTTTGCTTTTTCTTTTAGGTTTACATAGGAAACTAATTCCTTTTTATTGATACAAATTTTGGGATTGCTTGATTTTACTCAATGGAAAATGTGCTGTGAAGTTTTAGAATATTACATAACTAAAAAATAGATTGGAACAATCTTTAATTTGCTTTATCAGAAACAAATTGTTAAATATAAGATTGAACGCATGTATTTTTCCTTTATGTTTGGAGAGGAAGTTTTTGTTCAAAACAATACAAAAGAACAGATGATCTTTCACAGATATTCTGTCTCCAGATTCCCTGTGCCCTGTGCTCATGTGCACATCAGAGGGGCACACTCGGGTGGGGGAGATGCTATATCACTCTAGTGGCCCTCAAAAATTTGAACTGAGCCCCCAAGTCATCAGGAACACTTAACTTCCTCTGTCAAACTACTGTCAGTTACTGGAAAATGTTAGAACTCAGGTCTTTGATTGGGGCGGGGGGAACACAGTAGCTTGTGCAGAGTCTAGGTGTGTTAGTGAGAACAGAAACTGTTGCCACCTTATTTTTATATGGGAGAATGAGAATGAAGGAAAAACACATGGTATGGATGACGTAAGGTAGCCTCCGCAGATCTTTTGAGCTGTAGAACAGCAGTGATGTTGAGAAATCAGTTATTTGAAAAAAATAGCACTTCAGTAGCATAGTCTTAGAAAAAATGTCTTTATATGTGAATTGTTTTCTTGTCTTCTGTTTGTTTATCACCCCATTCACTAATGTCACCTCAAAACCCAGGCCTGAAATGACCTTGACAGACTGAACATCCTTGCTTTTGGGTTAGCAGAACTCTGCAGTTCCACTGTCCTTTGTGGTGGAGTTTTCAGGATTCCTTAGATTGTGTTGAGAAATCTCAGTATAGGCCAAACCAAAACCAATGGTTCTGTTTTTGTAATTGCCTTTCTTTCATGTCCTGTCATTACTCTGTATTAAAAACAGAGGGTTCAAAGGCCATGGCCCAATCCCTAAAACATAATACATACCTCCTGTGGCTGTGAGGTGATTGGCTGATGTTGTTAACTGGATAGGCTGTCAGGTGAGTATGACCCTTTCTCCTTACCTAGAGTGTGTGTTCTCCAGGTGGCCAGAGTACCAGTTACCTCTTACAGGGAGCCCACCCTCTGTATGATTCTTGAGTCTCTGCCTGCATCTCCCATTTAATTCATTTAAGAGACTTTGTGGGGCCAGGTGTGGTGGGACAGTGGTATGCAATTGCAGATCCTCACTTGGGAGGTGGAAGCAAGAGGATCAGGAATTCAGGGTTATCCTTGGCTACAGAGAGAGTTCAAATCCAGTCTGGTATGCATGAGTCTCTTCCTCAAAACAAAACAGGGTTTCTGAAGGAAGAACCCTGGGCTGTAGGTGCAGTTCAGGAGGCTCCCTGCAAGGGAGAATGTCTGTGCCCTCCAGTCAAGGTATTGTTTTAACCAGTGGACAGACAGCTGAAAATCCCAATGCTGACCTGAAATAAAGTTCTGGTGCTGCTCTGGAGTTTAGTCACTGAGCAGACTAAGGCTTGATTACACTACTGTGGAACGTACACGTGCAATAATCAGTGAACTGGTTTCCGTGGTGTGCAGAAGAGCTGCCTAAGCAGCTGGTAATCTCTGGGTGCTATTACAGTCTGTGTGTGACGAGTGCTGTTTTCCAGGCAGTCAGATCGCCGACCCTCTGAATACCCAACAGTGCTCCTCTTTCTGTGTAGCCCTTCAGCAAAAGCAGGTTCTTGGAAACCACAGGCTCACCGTCTCTACCTAGTCAATAATTATTAATGAAGAGACCTCCATAAGGTAGCACTTGGCTGTTACTGATAAATGTACCAATTACTAAAGAATCCGTCTCCAAGCCATCTGGTGATGTCTGCAGCATCACTGTAGAACTGTCTGTGTCACTTTTTACTTCCTTCTGGGTGGAGCCTTTCAGACTCCCCAAGGCAGGTTAATCTTTCTCTCCTGGTAGTGACTTTGCCCTGTGCTTGGGCAAGCACTCTCTAGACTGAGAGAAGCAGCTACATACATCTGCTCTGTACTGTCATTCGGTGATCAGCCAATCAGCATTAGCTCCTTGTATCTAAATCTCATGCACCTCACCCAAATGCTGTAGGGTTTTCTCTCACTGTTGCCAGTGGATGTCATCCAAACAGTGGGCTCATATCTTTGGTTTTTGTGCAATCATTGTCGTATTGTAGTCCTAAGACTCATTATAGTGTATTTTTGATATTTTTGAAATGTGTTAAATTTTTTAATTCAATAATATGAGCCAGAGCATGTTGCAGCAAATCTATTGTTTGTAAAAAAAATAACAATAAATAAAATAAATTAGAATATCTTTTCCATGCCTTTGCTTTATAAATATTTTATGGAGAACTATACTTATATGCAGAATTAGGTTCTTTACTAAAAGTATGTTTAGGACTTTTCTAGTTTTTTTTAGGGGAAAAAAGAACAAAATGCAAAACCTATTTTATGACACTATAAGCTGTGAGTTAAGACAATGAATAAAATGTTTTCTTTATTATTGAGTACTTCATACAGGGATACAAGGAAATCTGATCATGTCTGTCTGCCCCATTTTCTCCCTCCAGCACACCCCCTTTCATCCATTTTGTTTTATAACTTCCTGCTAAGTCCAGTTAGTACTGCCCATAAGAGCATGGGGTTGGGGCCATCCAGTGGAGTGTGGAAAACTTACCCCTTATAAAATTCTCCCCCTTATGAAAATATCATGTTTTTCTACTAGTCAGCCTGGGTTACTACAACAGGCAGTTAAGGAAGAGAAAGATGTTTGTTCAGTCCACAGTTTTAAGGCTACTTGGCAGTTCTAACAGGCTTGTTTTCAGAGATGCATGAAATAGTGGCAAAGGAGGGGGATACCACTTAGCCAGACAGACCTAATCAACCCTTGTAATCAGTGAGGGGTGTGTTAAACAAGACTGACCTTGTTTTCTAGCTCAGTTTTGAAGGCTTAGGGCTACACCAACAGGTCAATTCTGGACTGCTCACATCGTGGTAGATAGTTACCAGGAGCTGCCCAGGAATCCCCAGGAGAACCATCTGCTGCAAGCATGTTCCCAGAGACCTAGGAACCTCACAATAGGATCCACCTCCCTAAAATAGCAGCCATCCTGTAGACCAAGACTTCAGTCACAGTGGACCCCTGGAGAACACACAGACCACACCCAATCCATTATATCTTTTTGCTGGAATAGCAACACAGACTCATTCACTGGAGGGTCTTCTTAAGTTTAAAGAAATGCCACCTAGGCATAGTGGCACTTGGGAGGTGGAGGCAGGGGCTCAGGAGTTCAAAGCCAGCCATGGCTACATAATGAGTTTGGGGCCAGTCTGAGCTATGTGGGACACTCCCCCAAAACTCACTACAGACAGCATAGTTCTGAAATGAGAGTTATTAGCTGAGGAAACTGGCTTATGAGTTGCTACAGCTCCTTAAGTCATAGCTGATGGTGATTTCTGGCCCTGATCAGCATCTCTTACATAATGTGGGGCACTAGGACTTTAGACTTGGTGAGTGTTGACTTACAAGATGATTGCCATCCAGTTTAAGCCTCTAAATTGACTCTACCTCTGCCCTCACTAGGTGTTGTCTAGTCTATGGATTTCAATCAAGCAAGATCAGCTACCCCTCGGTCCAAGTAAAGGCAAGTTAAAGTCATCTTGCAGGCTTCCTCATCTAGCATGGGCATTTTAAAAAGCCTAGTTTATCCACAGCACACCTAGCTCTTGCAGTGTGCTGAGCAAGCACTGAACCACCACTTCTTGATACCCTTGGTCCCACGAGACCCATGACATAGGCTAGGATGGCAAAAGTGATACTTCCAAGTTTGTTCTCCACTTTGTGTGGTATTCCCTGGTGTCCGAAAAGCCACAAGAACTTGTCTGTTACTTCTAATACCCTCTAGTGTGAGAGGGTCCAAGGTTTTATATATATATATATATATATATAAATAATTTTTAACTGTATGTATGTGTGGGTGGGTATGTGCACGTGTGAGTGCAGATGCCTGTGCAGTCCAGAAGAGGGCATCAGATCCCTGGAGCTTAAGTTATAGGGGTCTGTGAGGCACGTGATTGAGTGCTGGGAAAAGCAGCAAATGCTCTTCTTACCTGTGAAGCATCTCTCTAGCCTGTGTCCAAGTCTTATCCCTTCTGCTTACAGGTTCTGTGACTAGGAAAGTTAACCTGTGTTTGGCAGTTTCTGTCACTAAACAGAAATCACAGCATCTGTTATCAGTACTGAATGTCACCAGAGTGACGGGTGGTACCTTTACAATGATGCCATGCAGTGAGTCACTGGTAAGGAATGTCAGCCCTTGCCCTTCTTGGACCTTGTCTCCTCATCTGTAACACTCAGATAACAAGTCTTGCCAATAGTGAATCCATCAAGTTTGACAGAGGATTTCCAGCATTGAACCCTGGACTTAGGCAGTGTGATTAGTCACTGATGGGCTCAAATCAGAAGAGGAGCTAATGCTCAAGAGCCAGCTGGGCATAGGGCTGGGGTCATAGGCCAAAGTTTCCTTTATCCAGTGAAAGACCCAAGGTGGGCAGAAGAATACCTGGTAAATAATGAGAATGATATGTTGGGGTGCTATTCTCTCATTGAGGGGTTCATATTTGAATTTGGCTATTGTTAAGGCTCCCTTACCGCTCATCAAGTCTTAGTATGGGACATGAGTCAATACTCAGGCCAAGGGTGCCATAGTGAAGCAGACATGTCAATCAAACAGATTTCCTGGTGGCTATTTTTCCCTGAGCTTTGCTTCATTTCTTAAGTTTCCTTCATTTTTATTTAACATTTCAGTGTTTGCCTGCCTGTATGTATATGCATGCCCTGTGTGCCTGGTGCCTTCAGACCGCAGAATGGAGTGTTGAATCACTGGAACGGAGTTACACATGGTTGTGAGCTGCCATGTGGGTGCTAGGAACTGAACCTGGGTCCTCTAGAAGAGTAGTAAAGCACTCTTGGCTGCCTAGCCATCTCTCCAGCCCCTATTTCCCATTTCTTCATGAGGTTTACTTTTGAACCTTTATCTTGGACAGACCCCACAAGAATTACTTATGTATGTGTGTGACTGTGAAAATGCCATGGTGTGAGCCGGGCGGTGGTGGCACACGCCTTTAATCCCAGCGCTCGCGAGGCAGAGGCAGGTGGATCTCTGTGAGTTCGAGACCAGCCTGGTCTACAAGAGCTAGTTCCAGGACAGGCTCCAAAGCCACAGAGAAACCGTCTCAAAAAACAAACAAACAACAACAACAACAAAAAAAAGCCATGGTGTGCCCAAGATCATAGAACAACCTGAGGGAGTTCATTCTCTCTTTCCACCATGTGGGCCCCAGGGATCAGGTTCAGGTCACTGGGCCTGGAAGCAGATGCCTTCACCCACTGAGCCATCTCTCCAGCCACTGAAGACTTGTGTTTAAAAACAAACAAACAAACAAAAAAAAAACACAAAAAGTTAATTCCAATGGAATACCCTCCCCAGATACTCACAGATACACAGACATGCATACACACATACATAGACACAGACACAACCACAGACTCATGTACACACATCTCGCAGACACACACACCTACTTGGAACAGCTAGTGGAAAATAGTTTTTACTGGGTCTGTGAAGCTGGAATCCTAAAGAGGACCATGCTAAAAGTATCTCCCTTCCTGTGTAAGTAGCCCAACCCTTCTTCCATCTCTGGAGAACTGCCCTGGACAGTACCCTCTAACAACAGAGCAGCTCCCTCTGGGAAGGAGAGAGAAACAGTTACTCATTGGAACCCAACCCCACAACTGCTAAATACAACAGTGTGCTGTTGCCCTTAAAAAAATGATTTTTTAAAAATTTTATGCATGAGTGTTTACCTGCATGTATGTATGTGCACCACGTTCATGCTGTCCCTTGGAGTTCAGAAGAGGAACTGTGAACTGTTGTGAGACACGTGGGTGCTGGGAAGGGAACCTGGATCCTCTGTACCAGCGGCCAGTGCCTTTAACAGCTGAGCCATCTCTCCAGCCCTGAAAATTGCCATTCACAGCGGAGGGAGGGAGAATTTCTACTATAGCCCTCTGTACACGCAGAATGTGTTCTCAGTCCTCAGAATTTCTTTGGCGCGTCTCCTACTTAATACTATCGCCTCACCACATGGCAAGAGCCCTACCACAAGGGCATACCCAGGCTTGCTAGATGGCTTTTTTTCAACAAATATGATCTCCTCCATTCCCCCAAGCTTTCATGGGTTGGCAAAGACTTTTACAACTTAACTCTGCTCAGGTGCTTTGGGGAGCTTGGGAAATCACGGTTGTCTACTCAAGTGTTTGTAGGAGAGGAACAAAGGAGAGTTCCAGATCTCCTTAGAGTGTCTCAGACCACACATATTCTGGGACATCACTGTAATTTCTGTGCTGTTCCTGGCTGTCTTTGTAGCGTTTCTGTTCTCGGTAGCCCCGTAGGGCCAGCACCACGCTGGCAGTGTACATAATCACCAGAAGACAAGCGAAGGTGGCCGCTGCCCCATCCGTGCCCGCCAGCTGGCAGTTCATCCAGGTGAGACCCTTACGGGCATAGAGCCTCTCTCTGTTTTTGCAAGTGTCTGTGGAATTGATGCTCAGTGCAGCGTACAGGTAAATGCCAACGCCCACACAGTAACCTACTGCGGCCAAGAGGCTGAAGGTGGCCTCCAGCAGCAGCCACCTCCCAGACAGCTTCCTTAGACTCTTGGCTCCCTTCAGTAAAACGCCCATCGTGAGGACGCCCAGCCCTAGGGAAACAGCCACGCCGCCATAGATCAGGGGCGACCTCAGGATCGTGTACCGCTGGTCCAGCTGCCGAACCTGCTCCAGTTCTGTACCCTCAAAAGGGGAGTAGTAGTTATTCCCGAAGCCACTGCCGCTGGCAAAGCTGGCGCTGAATCCGGCCAGGACAAAGTAGGAAGCCACGATGCATATGAGAACCATGCCATTCAAAATCACCTCCACTATCTGCACCACACCTGGGGGAAGAGAGAGTCCGGTTTAAGGCTGCATCACTCACCAGGGCAACTAGGGATCCCGTGGCCCAATTCAGCAACCTGATCAACATTCTTGGTTTTGTCTTAAAAAAAAAAGTCATTTAAAATTCTAATGCTTGTGGTGGGATCCAGACATTGTGCATTTTAGGCAAGCGCTCTGCTGGTAGGCTGTAAAACAACAGCCCGAAAAAATCATTGCCGGTTGGGTGGGTGGATCGATGGCTCAGGGGTAAGAGCCCCTGTAGCTCTTGCATAGGACCTGGGTTGGGTTCCCAGCACCCACATAGTAGCTCACAACCTCTGTAATTCTGCTCCCAAGGGATCCAATGTCCTCTTCTGACCTCAGAGGGCATCAGGTATGCAAGCATTGCATGTGCAAAACCCTCATATACATAAAATATATATTCTTATATAAAATCAAATATCAACCTGAAAATCTTGGAGACTTAAAAATTTGAAAAAAAAATGTTTTTTTTTTTTTTTTGACATACGGTCTTTGTAGCCCAGGCTGGCCTTGAACTCTCTATCTACACGTCTCAGCCTCCCAAGTATTAGGATTACAGGTGTACCCTTAGGCATTTACTCTAAAGAAATAAAGTTACTTGGTAGTTCAAGGAGGAGAACCTTGAGTGGGAGGCCAGCCTGGGCTACATAATGAGAGCCAGCCTCAAAATTTAAAAAAGGAAGAAAAACACAAAATCATGATCGTGTGTCTCCTAGTGGTGGCTTTATTTGTAACAGCCTAGTGCTGGGATGACTTTGCCTTGAGCAGTGAATGGCCCAGGTACCCCCATGCCCCACCCCCACCCCGTCCATCTCCAGGGAGTGAGAGGCAGCAACCTGGGTGAATTTCAAAGTATTTATGAGTGGAGGGAAAGTTCTGGTCTCAAAAGGTTACATGATTCCGTCCGCGGAGCGGTCTTAGTGGGACAGAATGCGGCACACGTGGCACACAGGCAGTGACGGGGACGGGCTAAGGGGTGAGAGAGGAAGAGGATGGGTGCGGCTAAGGCACAGCACTAGCCGGGGCTGCTGGGATGGAGTGTTTCTGGGCTTCCTTGTGGTGAGCACACTGTTGATAAAGCGGCCCACGGATGAGAGTGCGGGGTCGGGGGGAGGCAGCTGGTGAGAGCTACCGAGCTCTGAAGATCACTACTTTCTTGGGCCCTGCTATCCTCATTCAAGACCCACAAGTGAGGGAAAACTACCGAAGGGGACGAAAGCCCTCTCTGTGCAGCCCTGAGACTTCTTGTGAAATTTCAAGTGAAAAGTTTGAAAAAACTATTACTGTCATGAAGAATAAGCTGCAATGTTTCATTCATGTTCTCCCCGCCCCCAGTACAGCCTTGCTGTGTGGCCCAGTTCTCTGTGTGTGTGTGCATGTGTGCATGTATGCATGTTTGTGGTGGGAGGTTGTGCATGTACACGTGTCGAGTGTCATTCCTCGGGGGTTCTTTTCTTTGAGACAGGGCTGTTGCTGAGCCGGAACTTCACCAGAAAGGCTTGAGTAACTACCTACCAGTGAGTTCCGGGGGTCCACCATCTCTGCCTCCCATCTCATCAGCACAGGGCTGACAGGAACTCACCATCAAGAATGGCTTTTGACACATGGTCTGGGGATCTAAACTGAGGTCCTTATGCTTGTGAGGCGGGCGCTTTACCCACGGAGCCGTCTCCTCAGCCCACTTGTGAGGCGGGCGCTTTACCCACGGAGCCGTCTCCTCAGCCCACTTTCCAGCCTTTACACAAATAAAAATATCCAAATCTGGCTGCACCTTCCTCCTCCCTCCCTACCAACAGAATTGTAGCACAGCAGTAGCACACACACCATCCAGCATCTTGCTGCTTTCATCTGCTATCTGCCAGCACTATCTCTAGATCAGTCGGCCCAGCGGCCACGGCAACGTAAGGAATGACATCCGGCTCGGTTGTATGGATGGACCAGCTGGCTCAACCAGGTTTCTACAGACAGATACTTGGGCTGTTCACGTGTAGGGAATTTCTTAGACGTCTGGAAGATCTGCAGATTCCTCAAAGCAGTGAGAGTCAACAGGTGGGCCAAGACTGAAGGCCTCTTGTCTGCTGGCTGTCCCTGCCATTGACCCCAGCAGAAGCTACAGGCTGGACTTCTGGGAGTTTGATTAGCATCCTCCTGGGGTGCAGAGGGGAGCGAATACCAGATTCCATCGTGGGCTCTTTACTGATATAATCTTGCCCCGCCCCCAGTCACTGGAGCCCTTTCAAGTCGGCAGGCATTTTATCTGATGAATGAGGATAAGACTTCCAGCCTCACCCCACCTCCCTCCCTCACAGGCCTGTGGGAAGGGTCAAGTGGAAGGGAGAACAGCCAGCTCTCAGTTGCAGCTTCTGCATGGGAAGATTCCACTGATGATTGAAAAGGGTCTGACCAAGGAACAAAGCTGGCTTTTTCTTAAGGGTGTTCGCTAAACGATACATTTTAGCAACTGTTTGTATAGCATTTATGTTTAAGTTAAGAATAATCAGAGATTGAGTATACGGGAGGCTATGGATATGTGATATACGAATACCATGCTGTTTTTTTATGCAGGAGACCAGAGCATGCTCAGATTGAATATTGGAGGGGGTTCTGGGACCAATCCCTGTGGACACTGACACATGACTGAAATTCCTTGAGAATCACAAATGAATGGTAAGGCATCTTTGTAATATTCTAAAATGGGAGACAACAAGGAGAGAATTCTGAAAAAGTGCCGTTTCCCAGAGATGAGGACGGCTATGCATTGCACTAACGGGCACCATGGTTAGCATCGAGGCAGTTAAGGGGCAGCAGCCTGCTTTGCAATCCTCAGGCGCAGCTAGTGAGCTTATCTTCTGCAGGCCCACATGAATTCCTGAAAAGCCAGGGGACACAGCAGCATGGGGATCTGAGAGTTGAGAAACTGTATTGCTCTTATTTAAAATTCAACAGATTCAAACTGCCCACTCTTCAGCCAGGCTCTGTAAGCACAGCAGACGATGAACCAGCCCAGATGTCACTGGTGGGGGCAGCTGTCTCCCACACATCACATCTTTTCCCACCCTGATTTCCCTACCACCAGCATGTAGAAACAGAAACACTGTACTGATACAAGAGATGGGAAACATGACCCCCTTTCCTTCTGGTACACACAGCACACACATCTCTTGGCTCAAGTGGTAGAAATCTAGTCTTCCATGTCTTCTAGATGCAGTGATAACAGGAATACGACTGCAGGGATTATTCCTGGCACCAACTAGCCCAACCTGCCATAGCTAAACTACCCATAGCAAACAGTCACAAGTATCTTAAACACACTGCTGATGCAGAAAGATACACTAGAGAAAAAGAAAAAAAGGTCAGGCGTTGCAATTTTTCTCCCAGTTGGGATGGTTTGGGTCTGCAGAGAGATGGCAGAGGTCTGTGGAAGCAGAGACTCTGAAGTCCCCAGATCTTTGCTGTAAACAGTGTCTTTCTGAGCAAGGTTGACTTTGTGGTTGACCATGTAACACTCTTGCTTAATTCTCTATCTATTTCTTTCTGCCTTTGCACTGTCCATAACTGTTCTGAGGGGGGAAAAAAATCCAAGGAGAGCAAGTTCGTTTGATCTTTTTATTTTGTGAAAATAAAACAATATGTGCAGTCAAGGTATCTACAGAACAAAAAATAAAATAAAAATCTCCCCTTTTCTTTGAGCAAATTCTATCACAGTGTTCAAGGGGACTTCTAACCATAGGGGACAGAGGTGTGCAATTCTGTCCCTACGCCTAAAGTGTTCGAAATCAATCAATGGCATTTAAATAAATAATGTATAATGGAAACCGCTGCCTCCAAATTAAATTTTTTTTTGAAATGCTTGGATTCCCATCAAGCAATGAACATATTTGCTTGCAACAGAATACACTGTAATGGACCCAAGCTGAAATTCACATAGTCCAGTCCATGAAGTTATCTGGCCAAAAGTAACACTCTTCTGTAGGGAAAAAGACTTTACATTCTTTTCTTCTGGGCAGGTCCCGACCAGCTGCGAGGCTAAGTTCTTCATACAATGGCACATTTATGAGAGGGTACAAATGCTTATTGAGAGCTCGGGTCTACGGCAAGGGGCCTGTAGAATGGTTTCTTTGCAGCTCAGTGAATTTAATCTGATTCTCTTTTCCTTATGCCATGCCCTCACCCTGAAGCTTTTCTGGGAGTGTCCCCCAGAATCCACAGAGTTGAAGGAGTGCAGGGACCAGATACTCAGTGTGGAGACTCCCGGGGCATCTACTGAAGAGAGCCAAGTTTAGAACAGACAATTCAGGTGGAGCTGTCTCCTGTCGATGAACTTTTCGTGAGCTCTAAGGAGAAGCTTCCAATGCAATTGTCCTTGCCCTGATATGAAGTGCACTTCGCCTTCCTGCTGTGGGTCCTGGCCTTTGCCAGCTTCTTTTTTTTTTTTTTTTTTCTTTTTCTTTTTTCGAGACAGGGTTTCTCTGTAGTTTTGAGCCTGTCCTGGAAGAAGTAGTTCTTGTAGACTAGGCTGGCCTCAAACTCACAGAGATTTGCCTGCCTTTGCCTCCCGAGTGCTGGGATTAAAGGTGTGTACCATCACTGCCTGGCTGTTTTTTTGTTGTTGTTGTTGTTTTTGTTTTTTGTTTTTTTTTTTTTAAATACCAGCTCCTTCTTTATCTGGCTTGGAGACAGGGTCTTGCTATTTAGCCCAGGCTAGCCTTGAACTCAAGAGTCTGCTGCCTCAGCCTTACAAGTGCTAGGATTATAAGATTACAGACCTGTATCACCATACCTGGCTCTAGTGTTTTGGGTTTTGATATATTTTTGGTTAGGTCCATATCCACAGAAGATTCCAGAAACCAGAGAAACACATCTCCAGGCAACCAGGAGCTCAACCCAGCATACCTACACTGGCTTGGTCCACATGAAAGAATTCTCGTGAAAGATCATGGTTGAAAGTGACTTCTATCATGTATACTCGGCAGAACATTCTAGAAGTCTAAAACTCAAGCATTTCTGCGGGCTTCTCCTTCAGCTTCTTGACTTTTCGGTAACCCCTAAAGGCCAGGACAGCTCCCACGGCAAAGACCACAATGCCCATGGTGGCAAAGACTCCTGCTCCTATGTCTCCCCCGTGCATACCGCAGCTGAAACCACTGTAACCTTTGCTCTGGTACAGGGCCTCCCTCTCCTTACACACATCTGAGCTATAGGCAGCAGAGAGGTGCTGGAAGAAGAAGTACGAGGCCGGGATGTACGCCCCAGCGATGAGCACATCCATCAAGCCCTCGATCACCAGCCACAGCGGACAGTGCCATGGGACCCGCAGGATACCCCCGAGGATGAGGAGACAGGAGAAGGTCATGAGGGCTCCACTGTAGGCCATTGCTGCAGTAACCGTGGGCAGCTTGAGCTGATAGAATTGCACATCCAGCTGCTGGGCTTTCTCTCCGTCAGCACCACTGAAGCCACTATAAGCCCCTCCGTACTGGTAGTAGTAAATCCCGCCCAGGCTGGTGATGCCTGTGTAGCCCCCTGTGGAGTTGTAAGAGACAGAGCTGCAGGCCAAAATCAACAAGTTCAGCAGAACCTCCAGCATCTGGCAGCAGGCTGTAAGAAGAGGGCGTTACTGTTTCGAGATGCTGTCTTTGCACCAGGAGACTCTCTCACTACCCTTCCCGCTGGATCCTTCTGCCCACAGTGGGCAGTGAGTGTCAGCTGCACTGTTAGTGTGAGGTGGTAGCAGGAATGCTTTTTTGAAATTCTTTTGACTGAAAAGCATAACGCTCAAAAAAGCCACACAGGGCTAAGTGGTGGTGGCGCACACATTTAATCCCAGTACTCGGGGGCAGAGTCAGGTGGATCTCTGAGTTCAAGGCCAACCTGGTTTAAAGAGTGAGTTTCAGAACAGCCAGGGCCACACACAGAAACACCCTGCCTCAAAAAACAAAAACAAAAAGCCAAGCAGGGACGGCATTCAGTAAAGAGCATGAGAGCTAGAGTTTGATCCCCAGCACCCACGTAAAATACTAGGCATGGTGGCACCGACTGTAATCCCAGCACTGGGAGGCAGAGGCCGGAAGGTCAGGAGTTCTTGGCCAGCCTTAACTACATAGTGAATTTGAGCCTAGTGTGGACTACATGAGATCTACCCCCTCTAAATATACACATTCCCCCCATCTCAGGAAATCTAAGTTTTAATTCTAAATATACCTTTATATCTCTGTAAACATAATCTACTTTATAGTTTTATCTTTAATTTTTATTATTTACACATGTCAGTATATGTGCATGTGCCCAAAAGCCAGAAGAAGATGTCAGATATCCTGGTGCTTAGTTACAGACATTTGTGAGCTACCGGATGCGGCGCGCATCCAAACATGGGTCCTTATCATAGAGCAGCAAGCACTGTTCCCCCTGAGTCATCTCTCCAGCCCTGCCTCAGGACGTTAACAGATGTAGAGAGTACTATAATGGTTTCAATGAATATGAAGCAGTTTCACCATAGAGCACAGGTTAGCCTGGAACTCTGGATCCTTCTGCTTTAGTTTCTCAGGTGCCATTATTCCTGGCATCATAATGAATTTAAACAATTCAATGGGACAAAGGGACATCTAGATTTCTCCAGTGCATTGCTATGTGACAAACATTTTTTTTTTGTGGTATGGGAGCTCAGGGACTCACATGTACTGTCAGAGAGAATTTCCTAATGGAACATCGGACGGAAGGGCTGGAGCCTCATGGCGTTCCTGCTTCCTCTGTTAGGCTTAGTAGATCCACAAAAAGATGAGCAGGGCTGTGCAGACCAAGTAGCGTCCTTAAAACAGAGGCCCAAGGTTCGTAGGCCTTCACGGGCTTTCCTCTGATATTGGAGCCCAAGATCAGCAGTTCAACCTCAAGTCTCCAGGCCCCCTTTGAATCAGCTGTACTTTGGAATCCTGACATAATCTCAGTACAGACTGGTACTCTATTAGGGCATTAATTATTAAAAAGGAGAGATTCAAAATGCAAATTAGAAAAGGATGGCACACGAGTTTCTTCCATGAACCTTTTCTGGGGATCAGAAGCTAATGCACTGGCAGCATGGTCCCTGTCCTGGCCCTCTTGGCCCAGATGGCATGAGGGTTGATGGGGACTGTCAACTTGATTGAACTAATAGGAACCTGGGAGGTTAGTAACCCGGGCTTCTGATTGTGTCTGTGGGGTTTCCAGACAGATTAAAAGCAGAAGACCCTCCCTTAAGGTGGACCGTACCAACCAATAGGCTAGAGGCTTTGGTGGAACAAAGATGGGAAAGAGGGCCTACTGCAGGAAGTCCTCCCTGTCCCCTCTTCCTGCCTCTGCTTCCTGATACTAGGAAGTGGGCTGATCCCAAAGACTCCCTGTCTGGATGAGCTGAACCCTCTGAGACTGTGATCTTTGATCTCTGAAGTTGTTTTTGCATATATATATTTTATTACAGCAACATATATACATATACATGTATATACATATACACAAAGCTATGTAACACAGATACATGCATCCTCGACAGGATCAGCTTCCTCTTAGGAAAGTGTTCCTTTTAAATACAAACCCCAAATACTCAACATCTATGCCTGAAGGTTCTGAGCCAGAGAGCAGCACTCTTGACTACAGAAGTCCCAACCCTAGGGGCTGGAGAGAGCCTCCATAGCCTACATAAGCTCACTGTACACGCATGCGTGTGTAGTGTCTGGCCTTTGTCATGTCAGCACTAGGGAGTGGAGATGAGGGATCCCAGAGGCTCGCTGGTCAGCCAGCCAATGAGAGACCCCATCTTAAAACACAAGGTGGACAACACTTGAGGAATGATGTTGGAATTGTCCTCCGGTCTCCACACACTTGCAGACATGCATACACACACAGAAGGGGGGGAATGACTATACTAATTGGAAGAAAACTGAAAATTGTGTTTTATTTTATTTTATTTATTTGAGAAAGTGCCTTCCTATGGAGTGTAGGCTTCCCTGAAACTTGTGGTCCTCCCACCTCAGCCTCCCAAGTGCTAGAATTTCAAGTGTGTCCCATGAAGCCCAGCTTGTCTATTTTGTTTTGAGATAGTCTATGTCACCTTGCTTGATCTAAATCATAGACTCAACTGATCCTCTTGCCTCAGCCTCCTAGGTGGCTGGGGCTGCTGCTGCATGTCTCCATCCTGGCTAAAAGGTCAGACTTTCAAAGGTGCTTTGCAGCAATGGTCAGAGCTACTAGAAAGTACAAACCGCCGCAATTTAAGAGCTAAGCTTCTGCCCAGTGGTGGTGTTGCAGCCCTGAATCCCCTGCACTTGGGAGGCAGAGGCAGGTGGATCTTTGTGAGTTCAAAGCCAGCCTGGTCTACAATGTGAGTTCCTGGACAGCTGGACAGTCAGAGAAACCCTGTCTCAAAAAACTAACAAAAAGAAGACTAAGCTTCTAAGGCCAGGGGAGCAAGACAGTGGGGAGGGACAAGTGTTCCATATGCAAATGAGCTGAGACTTACATCTTCTAATCATGGAACTAGCCCTATACTCCTGTCCCTCCAAACAGTCAATGAACAAAATCTACACCCACAGAGGACTGGGGGCGTGGTCAAGGGAAGCCTCATGTGTGCAAGCCGCATGTATACCTGCTTTCAACCTGATCTTTATTTCCAGCCCCTAAAGATGTCTCTATCTGTGAGTTAGAGACATGCAGAAGTGAAGTTGGCTTTCATCTCTTTCTGTCAGTCTGAGTGTTCCACTGAACTTCCTAGGGGTGAATCACAAAGCAGACTTCAGAGTGTCCCCAGAGGACCACAGGGTGCCTGTGTGCTGGGAGGGGTGGGGAGTGGAATGACATGATTTCACTGACAAAGGAAAAGCCACAAAGGATCCACTTCACTGTGGACTTAAACGCCTTCAGGTAGCCTGCATCCAGGCTTGTCTTCCTGCTTCAGCCAGTCCTGATGCGGACGGCTGTCTCGCCACTCAGTGCTTGCCTGTGCACCAAACACCAGCGTTCTTCACCAGCTCCTATCTGTTGCTTTCTGAGGGCCGAACCATCTTTAAGCTTTCCAAGAAACCAGGACTTCCATACCCAACCATCAGGCTCAAAGTCAAATAGCCAGAAGCAATCAAATCTAAATCTAGGTGTGTTCTGGTCAGAAGCCCAGGCCCTGCCTGTCCTCTTGGTAAATCAGTCACAGAAAGAAAGGAGAGGAAGGAAGGAAGGAAGGAAAAAAGAAAGAAAGAAAGAAAGAAAGAAAGAAAACAAAAGAAAGAAATCTTGTTAGCCAGCCTCAGACTTGCTCCTGTTATTTACGGCACAAGAGAAGAACGTTCCACAAGGAAAGGCTTTGAGGCCTTAGGCTGGGGTTCCTGGTTTCAATTCCAGTGCCTTCACTTAATGACTGTGTGACCTGGGTAACTTGCTGTGCCTCTCTGAGCCTGAGTTGTTGAGAGGATTAAAGATAAGGCTGGCAGCAGCATATGTAAACCTTGTAGTCAGATGGCTTTCCATCAAAGTTCTTCATAATCCTGTAATCACTACTCCTTCACCATCACCTACAGCACATCTTCAGCTGTGGACTCCATGATTCCCCCCCCAATAGGCTGGGATGCTTCCACACTTAGTCATGGGCAGCTGCAGCTGACTAACCAACCAGGAGTCCCCTGCACCATCCGGGTTCACCCTGACAAACCAGATTTTCCTCCTTGCTGGCAAGGCCAGGACCTGGGAGGCCAGGCTGGTAGGTAGTAACTGCTGAGTCGTAACACTAGCGACAGTTTTAAAGGCTCCATAAGTCCATTTTGTTTTGTTTGACACAGGGTTTCCTACAATTCAGGCTGGTCTGTGAACTCCTGATCCTCCTGTACCTACTGACCACATGCCACCATGCCATAATTTTTGCTTTATTTGTGTGTCTATATATAGCACATGTATGGAGGTCAAAGGACAACTTGGGGAAGTTGATTCTCTCCTTTCACCAAGTAGGTCCTAAGGATTGAACTTGGGTCATCAGGCTTGGCAGCAAGCACCTTTACCCCTGAGCCATCATACCGGCCTCTGGCTTTTGTTTTTAATGAAAGAGAAAATACTAATGCACTCGGTGTGAGGAAGGGTTAAGTAGTTTTATGACACTTTTGTTTTTCTCTATGCATGAATATGATTTTGTTTATTATTTGAGAAAGGATCTTGCTATGTCACCCAAGCTGTTCCAGAACTCATGGCAACCTGCCTAAAGTGGGATTACAGACATGCAAGTCACCATGCTAGGCTGTAAATTTGGTCTTAATGTAAAATCTATCCATACTTATGCATCTCAGTCAATGAAGAGTGAAAGCCAGTGCCTGACTGCTTGACTCTAAGGAGACCATCTGTTTTTGTTTGGCTTCAGGAGCAAGTTGGTTATTTGCTGGCATGACATTCCCTCTATGGAGCTTGCTGTGCCAGAGGGGCCACTGTCCACCACAAGCAGCTCACAGGACACCGAACATGCCAAGTTCCCCCAGGGGGCTGAGAGGTGGAAGCATGGTTGACCCAGGCTCAGAGCCAAGCGCACTGGATAAGCTTGCGGAGCCTCATTGCCTGTTCAGACCTTCCTGTCTTTTCTTTTTTTTTTTTAAGCAAGAACCCCATGCAAACATGGAAATGAGAATACTAAGAACCCAAGGGGACAATTTCAATGAGCTTTGAATTCACCAACTCATACCCCTCCAACCCCTACCTTGCCTCTCCCCAAGCCATTTGCAATATAACTGGTCAGCTGGGGTTCCCCAAGGCTCACCTCTCCCTGAGCACAAGTATCTGCATTTGTGGCATTCCAGGAGCCCCTTGGCTTCAGACTTGTAATAGTCCTCTTCCTGTCCTGCAGTCCGGGAGTGTAGGGACACATATCTCTCCGAAGCAAGTTCACTGCAACCAAGGAGCACGCAGACATTAGGGACAGGATGGCAACTCATTTTTTTTTTTTTAGTATTAAGGCTTCATTTACAGTTTTAAAACATACATTGCTCAGTATGCAGCTTGGGCTTGCCTTAAACATGTGATCCTCCTGCCTCAGCCTCTGAAGTGCTAGGTCTCAGGTATGTGCTATCATGCCCACTGGTATTAGAACTCTCAACTCAATAAGGAACTTGGCCTTGAACCCCTGATCCTCTTGCTGCCACCTTCCAAGTGCTGGGATTATAGTCATATACCATCACACCCAGCCAGGCTACTTTTGAGATCTGTCACTTCTTCCTTGGCCACCGTGGCACCTTCTGTCTCTTTTGGTCCTTTCTTTTTGTCTAATATATGCTGGGCTCTGCCCAAGATTCAACAGGAGGCTGCATTCTACTTGCTGGATTCAGGGAGTTTTCTAGGACATAGATGTCACCCCATCTTTCTTTGATTTGAAATCATCAGCACATAGGAGGCTGTGCACACTCACAGCCTAGGTGCACTGAGCACACAGGAGGCTCCTGCACTGTGCACACTCACAGCCTAAGCACACTGGGCCAGCAGCAGTGAGCAGTCCTCCACCCCTAATGAGGACCCAGGCCTCTGGTCACTGAGGAAGTTGTTTTTCTGCTTGAAACACCTTCTATCTTCCTCTTCCATCTTCCTTCCACGGAAACGAGCTCTAGGCCACCTTCTTGGGATCGATCCTCTCTAAGCTTAGACAGGAGCCCAGATTTATTCTTTCCAAAGCCCAGCTTTTTCTGTAAGAACTGATCTCACATTGGGCTGCAGTTGGCTGTTTCATTGCCATCTTCCTGCCCCGGTCTCTGAACCCTGCCAGTAAATTACTGCATCCCAGCCCCTGTATCCCCTCCTTCCAATAAATGCTTAGAAGAATAGAGAGAAGCTGCCCTTTGGCCTCAACCCTCTAAATAAACAACAAGCAAATGCATTTCTTTCATTCACTTTGGGGTGAGGTGGGGTAACCAGGGCTCTGGTTTATAAGGGAATCTACAAATGAACTTCTTGTTTTCTACTCCTGTGTTTGCAGTTCAGGATGGGTGCAGTCAGGGAAACAATAGTTAGTGTCAAAGACTGAACGAGGAGACCAAATCTGGGCGTAGCTTTTGTAATGAATGCTAGTTGGTTTTAGATAGTGTAACGTAAACTCACGATAGCAGGCTTTCCCAAGGCTAACAGCAGAGGCCAGGTATCAGAACAGGACCTAGTAGCAGCTAAAAGGGTTGTCTCCAGGGAAAAGAATGCCCACAGTTCTGACAACGGCTTAGACCTGCTTGCAAGAGAGATGGGAGCTGAAATGATAATGGACAAGACCATGCCTTGATTGGATGCTTAGACACGCTAAGACTGCCAGGACATAGATGTCATCCCATCTTCTTTGGTTTGAAATCCTTAAACCTTTCATCAATGCGCACACATACACCATGAAACATCCAGTCCCACCCAAGGGCCGTTTTCTTTATTTCAGTCATCAGGGGCAACATCTCTTTTATTCCATTTACTCTGCAGAGCCCAGGTCCTAGTCTGCACATGGGATAACATCTGTGGAGTTGGATGGCATGCTGACTCTCTAGGAGGGGGTGTGGTGACCAGGCCACCTGTGATCCTTCTTCCTGTCCCCATTCACAAATCCTTCCAGGACACAGGTGTTTAGGGGACTTCAGGGTCCTACAGGTGAAGTTCGTTCATTCAGGAGGGTGGGGTTTAAGCAAGCATAAGATTTGAAAGAAGTGGCTTAAAAGACCTCACTGATGAAGGGGTTACAAACCCACTCGAGAACTTCATGTAGTCTTGATTTCTAGTTTAAAAGCGCAGCTTCTGCCATATGGCCTTGGCAGGAGTACAGCTATTAACTCCCCCCCCCCCGCCGAACCCCGACACCTGCAAACTGGACTTTGAAACGTATGGAGGGCTAACTTGAGAAAAGAGTGTAAGCATAAGTCATGGGGCCCCTTGAGAGTAACTTCCAGCTAGCCCCACCCACCTAGCCTTCTAAGCCGTTCCGGTTTCGGTCCTGAAACTCTTTCTTCCCCTGGTTCCAGGACCTTCCATCTCTCCTTTGGTAATCAAGTTCAAACAAAGGGTTGAGGACATCGTAGAGTCACCCCCAAGAGCCGGCTAGGATATGTAGCCAACGAGGCAAGATCCGGGTCCCCAGTAGGTGCACCCCTCACCTGTCCAATCCGCGGCGCCCGAGGCCCTGCTTCTTCGGCGGCTCCGGTCCTCCCCAGGGCGCGGGCCTGGGGGTCGGGGCTGTGTCCCAGCTGGGTACCCAGGGCTCGGGTCGCGCACGGCTTTGGCGGGGCTTGTCCCAGGCTCTTTGTTCAGCTGCACGATGGCCCGCGTCCCTGTGTCTGTCCTGGCGCGGGTCTCGGTCCGTCCTCCTTTCCCTGCCCTCTCGACGGTCCCCGTTTCCTCTCACGTCACCGTTCCTCTCCCTGTGTCTGTCCCCGGCTCTGTCCCGCGGCCGCTCGACGTGGCGGTCTCGGTCCGGGTGCGGGCGCCGGTCTGGGTCTCGCTCTCTCGGACGGGCCCGGGGCTCGCGAGTCCCCAAAGGATCTTCCATGGCCCGGTTCCTGTCCCCGCCCGGAAACGACCCGAGGGCAACAACCAACCACAAGTTTCCCAGGCAGGTGCCCAGGTTTAAGGACGGGGCGGCGGCAGCTCACCTGAGCGCACGCGCACTCGCCCTCGGGCGGTCCCGAAAGGGCGCACCTGCCCCTGGCCGCCAGGGGGCAATCGTGGTGACCAGCAGAGGAGGTGGGAATTGAGGTGGGAGAGAGATTCTTGTCGAAATAGCTGTCAGTCTTAGGTGTTGGGGGATTAACAAAGGTAAGTGACCCAGAGAGCTGGGATTTGGCCAAATCAACTCAACCTTCAAATGCTGTCTGTCTCTTAGGAGAGACATCGGGAAGCCAGACCAATCATCTACTTATTTACTTTCGTGGTAGTGGGCTTTAATCCCAGGGCCTTGCATGTCTAGGTAAGTGTGCTACTGGGCAAAACCCCCAGTTCCAAAGATCATTAAACCCCCTAAGGCAGTTTCGTGCTACTGGGCATGTGTTTGAGCCTTCTGATAGAGAACTTAACAGTGGGAGGAGTTGGTAACATTGCTACTCTAAAGTTGGGTATTCAACTCCCGAGGGCGAGTGCGCGTGCGCTCAGGTGAGCTGCCGCCGCCCCGTCCTTAAACCTGGACTCCCATCTGCTGTGACGTAGTTCCTCAGTGAAGCCAGCAGTGGTTATTTCCTGTTGACCAACGTACAAAGCATCTTGGGTTTGCATCCCCAGAGTGTACCCATGTACTCAACCATCCATCCTTCGTCTTAGCCACCCAGCCAGCCAGCCAGCCCGATACCTACCCATTCACTCATCCAGCCTCCCATCCACTATTCCTCTCCTTCCTTAGAGAAGCTGTACTGCCAGTACATCTAATATGTGTGTGTACATATATACATATATACATATATATCTTAAATATAAATATATATATATATATATACTTAAAAGAAAGAACAAAAAAAAGGAAAAGAAAGAAAACTATTCTATTCATAATTGTCAGTCTTTAATTCTGCCAAGCAAGGACATTTGAAAACCCAGGAAACTGGCTTCTGTTCGTGCTTTCAGCAAGTGTGCAGGAGCACCTGACCCGGCAGGTGCTGGAGAAGCTGCAGGGACGTCCCTTTGGATAGAGTGTTCCAGTGTGTGGAGAGGCTGGACAAGAAGGTGGAAAGGCAATACTCTGTGTGGACCAAGGAGTCGGTGACTTGGGGAGCTGTTCTTAAATTGTGCTTTTCAAGGCATTGGAGTTGGAGGGAGTGCCCGCGACCCGCTCTGTTGATCTGACCTGTTTCCAGATGTGAGTCTGGTGACACCCCCTGTGTCTCCAGACCTCACCATGGTGCCTGGGGCTGAGCACATGCTCCAGCTGGACTGACAGATGTCCCATGGGTGGGCTCTGAAGAAGGATTATGGCAGCAGGCTGTGTCTTTCCTGAGCTTTGCATATAGGACTGTCTTGGCATTTCGTTCCTCATAGCTGCAAGTACAGCCCTGTGGCTCCCATCCATGGAGATGGGTGCTGGGGCAGCTAGAAGTCTTTGTGATCCCCTAAAGAATTGTCACTGTTGGCTCATCCATGCAGTTTCAACTCTGCTTTGAGAATGTTAGAAACTGGCCACCTGGCCATTTCTGTAGAGGCTTTGGTGTCCAGTTCTATGTTAGGTTCCGCCAATGTCACCACTTAGGCTGCAAGATGCAGAGTTAGAGCCTTACAAACTCCAGAGGACTGCCCTTCCTCACCCCTGCAGCCATCCATGGCTCCATCACCATCCAAACTCCAGAGGACTGCCCTTCCTCACCCCTGCAGCCATCCGTGGCTCCATCACCATCATGCAGAACGTTAATCTCTGAAATCCCTTTCCATCTCCAACTCAGTAATCTAAAATGTGAGTCAGGTATCACCGGGGGAGAGGGAGCACATCTTCAATTCCAGCCTGTGATCTCTATAAATTGCACATTGGAAGGCTGAAGCAGGAGGATTGCCAGTGTGAGACCACTCTTGTCTATACAGTGAGCTCCAGGCTAGCCAGGGCTACTTAGCAAAATACTGTCTCAAAAAAGGGGGTTGTGTCTCGCTGGTAGCTGGCGTGTCTCAGGCCCAGGTTCAACCCTCCATACCCCCAGAAAATTACAAAGGAAATCATTGACACTGGGCAGAGGAGATGGCCCAGTGAGCACTTACTGCTCAGCTGTGAGGACTTATGTGCGGATCCCCCTGAATGTATGTAACGCTGGCTGAGGTCGTGCACATCTGTATCCAGGCACTCCTACAATGAGGCAGGAGGTGAAGATAGGGATTCCTCCCAGAAGCTAGCCTGGGCTATGCAGTGGTGAACAAGAAACCCTGTCTAAACAAGGTGGAAATGAATACACAAACCCAAAATTGTTCTCTGACCTTCACAAGTATGCCATGCTTGCATACACTCACACACACACACACACACACTCACTCACACACACATACAAAGAGAGAGAGAGAGTGAGAGATTGTTTTAAAAGGCAAGAGAAATATTATTTTAAAAGACCCCCCAAAAGTCTAAAATCCAGTGTCACCCAAATTAGACATCTTGGATCAAATGCCCCAGAGCTGTGAGCTCAGTCACAATCTTCTGAAACACAATGAAGGGACAGACACAGGCAGACATTTTCACTGCAAAAGTGAGAGGTGGGAGGGAGGAGAAGGAGAACATGAGCCGGCGGAGCCCAGAGCCGGCGGAGCCCAGAGCCGGCGGAGCCCTGAGCCGGCGGAGCCCAGAGCCGGCGGAGCCCAGAGCTGGCGGGGCTTCCTTCAGATAGCTCTGCCCAAGTCTGGCTGTCCCAGGCCTGCCTTTCTGACCACTGTCTCTGTTTTCATCTTCTTTCCAGGGCTCAGCTCTCTAAGTCAATAACACATACATACATACATATGTGTGTGTGTATGTGTGTGTGTGTGTATGTGTGTGTGTATATGGGTGTGTGTGTGTGCTTTTATAAATGGGCCTATTATTTGGCTTTACTTTGCAGAGTCAGATTCATGAAGGTGGGGACTGTGTTCCCTGCTAAGTCCCCAGTGCGTAGAACATGGCACCCGTTCAATGAATGAATGAGTAGCCCTGCTGGATGAACAGGAGGGAGGTGCATGGGTGCCACTGCCCGAAACCAGCTCTGACCCCTCCCAGATGAGCGTGGCCTCACTTTTAAACATCCCTAGGGCTTTGCTTCGGACACTTTGGTATTTTCCCTGCTTTCTTTCTCTCTTTCATTCATCACTAAACTCTCCACCCCCTGCCCTCCAAGCCCACTAAGGACAGGGCGTTCGAGTCATCTATGGATGCTCTCCCAGCGCACTAAGTCAGGATTTGCTGAGCGGCCATGCAGATGGCTCGCTGTGCTTTGTGCATCTCTTAGTAGAGCTTTGCGGAGCAGGTAGGGCCTGAGGTTTCTCTGTGTGAGGCTGAGAAGGTTTCAAAATTAAAGGAAAGTACTGTGTGTGTGTGTGTTATGAATATATGTGTTTAATTGCTGTGTACACATATGAATGTGTAATGTGTATGTGTGCCTGTGCGCAAAGGCCAGAAGTTAACAGCTGGGTGTCTTTGTTGATCACGGCTCCACTGTATTTTTTGAGATAGGGTCTCTCAGTGAACCTGGAGCCATAGATATGGTTAGTCTGTCTGATCAATGAACTTCAGGGGTCCAGTTGGAGTTGCCAGATAAATGAAATTCAGGGATCTACCTGTCTCCATTGCCATCCCTTTTGTCCAGCATTTGGGTTTTGAGTGCAAGCCACCTTGCTTGGCTTTTTATAAAGCTTTTTGGGAATCTGAATTCAGGTCCTTGTGCTTGTATGGCAGGCATTTTACTGGCTGAGTCATCTCTCTGTCCCCTGGGAAATCTGTAATTTTTTATTTTTTGGAGACAAGGTCTCATGTAGCCCAGTATGACCTCAAAGTTTTTGTAACTGGAAGTTTCTTATACCACCTGGTCCCACAGCCACTTTTAAAATAACCACTCAGAGAGGCTTAATATTAATTATAAAAGTTTGGCTGATGGCTCATGCTTATTATTAATTAGCTCTTGCAAGTTAATTTAACCCATTTCTATTAGTTTATATTTGCCAAGAGGCTCATGGCTTGTTACCTCACATCTTCCTTATCGGGCGACTTCTGGTGCCTCCCTCGTCTTCCCCTTCTTTCTCCCTGTATTCAGTTTGGCTTTTCTGCATAGCTATATTCTGCCCTGCCATAGGCCAAAGCAGCTTCTTTATTAACCAATGGTAATAAAACATATTCACACACACAGAGGGGCATCCCACATCAAGCTGTTACGTAAGCAAGGATAACCTTGGATTTCTGATCCTCCCTCCTCCTCGTGCTGGGATTACAGGCATGCACCAACATGCCTAACTCATACAGTATTGGAAATCAAACTTAGGGCTCTGTTCACTCTAGACAAGCACCCCACCAACTGATCTATATATCTCAGTCCTAGTTTTAAATGTGATTTATTTGTTCTTATTTTATGGACATTGGTATTTTGCCTGTATGTATGTCTTGTGAGAGTGTCTGATCCCCTGGAGGTAAAGTTACAGGCAGTTGTGAGATGCCATGTGGGTGCTTGGAATTGAACCCAGGTCTGCTGGAAGACCAGCCAGTGCTCTTAACCACTGAGTCATCTCTCCAGTCCCAAGTCCTAGTTTTTTAAAATTTTGTTTATTTAATTATTTTTCATACAGGGTCTTATCCTGTGGCCCAGGCTGGCCTGGCATCCTCTTGCCTCCTGAGTGATGGGAATCCGTCATACCCATAATGGAAAGTCTTCTCATCCTCTTGCCTCCTGAGTGATGGAAATCCGTCATACCCATGGAAAGTCTTCTCATCCTCTTGCCTCCTGAGTGATGGGAATCCATCATACCCATCATGGAAAGCCTTCTCAAAGTCCAGTTATCTCCTCCTTACAATAACCCTCTGTGGAGGTTGCCAGTTTGCTAACAACAACAACAAAGGCCATGACAGTCTTTCTTGTAATACCCTTTATATTAAAAAAAGAAAAAACTGTTTCATTTTCTTAGAGACATATGCCGAAGAATGTCTGTAGGGGAATGCTTGGAGGGTAATATAGGTAAGCTTTGAATCCACATGATCTACATGTGCATTCTGTAATTTCTCTTCCTCCAAAGCTAATTCTCTCTCAACTTCAGCTGATAATTTCCTGGGACTATATAAGTCCTTATCATCTTCTAAAGTTTTGAACAAATTACTCAGTTCATCAGGTTTTATGTTAATAGTGCACCGTAGATGGGAAAAGTCTCCTAGCAATTTTTGAAATTTATTGAGTCTGCAATTGGTGTCTCCTAATTTCACCTTTTGGGGTCTAAGTTTTTATAAACCTATTTTATAGCCTAAATAATTAATAGAATATCGTTTTTGTATTCTTTCAGGAGCTATTTGTAATCCCCAACAAGGCAACATTTTCCTTACTTCTTCAAGCATTCTTTCTCTCTATACTTGAATTGGCTAGTAACATGTCATCCAGGTAATGGTAAACTATAGATTAGGGAAACTGCTTATGTATCATTTCCAACAGTTGACATACAAAATATTGGCACAATATGGGGCTATTTAACATTCCCTGTGGGAGAATTGATGTCTCTTAGCATGCTGAGAGTTATTATAAGTAGGCACTGTGAAGGCAAACTTTTATCTGTCTTTTTCTTGTAAAGGTATAGTGAAGAAACAATCTTTTAAATCAATAACTATAAGAGACCATCCTTAGGCAATAGAGGAGGCAGCAGAATGTCAGACTGTGGAGAGCCCATTGACTGGATCACTTTATTAGCAGCTCTTAGAACTGTTACCATTCTCCATTTTCCAGATTTCCTTTTAACAACAAATACAGGAGAATTCCAAGAGCTGGTTGATTCTTCAATATGCTGAGCATTTAATTGCTGCGGTACTAGCTGTTCTAAAGCCTGCAGTTTCTCTATTGTTAAAGGCCATTGCTCAACCCATACAGATTTGTCTGTCAACCATTTTAAAGGTAGGGCTGATGGTGCCTTTGAAATATCAGCAGCTGTTGTTCCCTGTTCTTGTACAACCTGAATTTTGGTGACTGTTATATTCTTTATAATACCTTGTAATATTTTCCCCAGAAACATATGTTAATTTATGGGTTGTTTCTAAGATTTGGGGAATGTTAATCTGAGTATTCCATTGCTGTAACAAATTATGTCCCCACAAATTCATTGCTATGCTAGCCACATATGGCTCTCTGTCCTTCTGGCCCTATATATTCAACCCATCTCATGCTCTGTTTTACCTGAGATAAAGTTTAAATCCCTAAAAGCTGAACATTTTCCTCCTGAAGAGGTCAATTTGGATGCCAATATTCTGGTGAAATTATGTGTCACAACCACACCTGTGTCTACCAGACCTTCAATGACGTCATTTATTTATATTTTTAAAATTTTGGTCTTTGTCACTTATAGAAATTTGCCAAAATACTTGATTTATGGTTTTTCCTGAATTTTTTATTCTCTCTTCTATAGCTGTTCTATCATCTAGAGCATTTTAGCTTCTTACAATAGGCATTAGGTTCCTTAATTGCTCTGGGAAGTAGTTTCCTCCATGATGATAGGAATTGACTGAACAGAATTTGACATGGGGGCATGCAAGAGTCCCCTCAAGGAGTCTCCCCTCCCCCAACCACAAAAGATTACCTTTACTAACTCTTGTTGATCTATATTCATTAGTCCAATGCCTTTGCTACACCTTCTGCATAATCCAGAAGGAAGGGGCATTATGTTTGAATTATGCTTAGGAAAAAACATTGTTTCTAGAAACACCCTGTTTACAATCCTCTTAAGGTAACCTTGTTTACCACAATTGAAACACTTGACATTTTGATTTTTCTCCAAACCTCTGGAAATCACTCACCATGGTCATGAGATTCAATATTTATTGTATCTTAGATCCATTTCCCCAAGGGTGCTGATCTTGCATTTAAAGCCTAATTATCTTTTTACATTGAGAATTAGCCTTTTGAAAATTCAGAGATTCAATTATTATTTGTCTAGCTTCTGAATTTGGTATCACTCTATTTACTACTGATGCCAATCTTTCTAAGAAATCAGTGAAGGTTTCCTTTGGGCCCTGTATGACTTTAGTGAATGACTCAAACTTCTTTCCTAGTCTTTCAATTCTGTCCCAAGCATTCAAAGCTGCTGCACAGCATAAAGCGGAAGTGTGGACATCATTTAGGGATGGCCCTTCTATATTAGCATAATCTCCTTTTCCAAGAAGTTGATCTTGGGAGATTTCCATACCTCTGGCTCTACTCCACTCTTCAATGGTCTTAGCCTCATCTTTCTACTAGGTTCTCCATTGTAATTGTAGACCAGATTCCAAGACTGCTGTAACCAAGTCTTTCCAGTCTTGAGGGATAATTCTATTACAAGTTGACCACAAGTTTAACATCTGCTTCACAAATGGTGAATATATGGCAGATGAGACTATCACGTCCTTGAATTTCCTTAAATCTAACATTGCCACAGGAGTCCAGTCAGCTCTTACAGAGCCTTGGGGATATCTACCATTTAGCAATTCCTGTAAGGTTACTGGATATGTTAAGGTTGGTTGTTTGAAAACCTTAGGCTGTTCCTCTCAACTTTATAATGCAATGCTGAAATTGGTTCTCCATTAAATTCCTCTGTCTGGATTTGAGTATTTCTATAATCTGTTTTATTAAGTTTTTCTAAGGCCTGTATCTTGAGATTCATATCAAACAACTTTTTTTAGAGATAAACCGAAGATTATTAAGATGAGGGGCTGGAGAGATGGCTCAGAGGTTAAGAGCATTACCTGCTCTTCCAAAGGTCCTGAGTTCAATTCCCAGCAACCACATGGTGGCTCACAGCCATCTTTAATGGGGTCTGGTGCTGCCTTCTGGCCTGCAGGCTTACACACAGACAGAATATTGTATACATAATAAATAAATATTAAAAAAGATTATTAAGATGATAATTAGCATTATGTCAATCCTAGGTAAGTTGATTATCCCTTCATTTAATTGCTCCATTTTTAAATCATACATTGAGTAATCATACAGAGACCCAACACTCTCTATTGTAATTGTGTTTTCCATTTTTTAACACATGGGAAAAACTCTCTTTTAACTAATTCCTCCCTTTAAGAGTTCCCAATTTCTCATCAAATCTGTCAGTGATGATGGAGATATGAGGCTGACTGCTGCTGCATAGAACAGTAGGAGCCTCATGGATTTCCAGCCAGCTACCTAGCTTGACAGCGGCCCCAGAAGGGGGTTCATGGAAAGCTCACCAGGAGAGAAGAAAGGAAGCCCTAACTGGTGGGGTGTGACTCTGGCTGTGTGTACCTCTGGTCTATGTCAGTGGCTGTAAAACCACAGGCAAACAGCTTTCTTATGAATTTGTACCCTAAAAGTTAGGTACCAGATGTAGCAGAATTCTAATTGTTCTTAATAATATAAACCTGGGGTCAAATATAGGGGTTACTGCTGAAAGATCAGAGAAGCAGAGCAGTCAACCACTAGAGAGTTCTTACCTCTACCAAGGCTCAGACCAAAGGGATGATCCTATCTCTACAAACCCTCAGACTGCTGCTGTCTCTACAAACCCTCAGACTGTATCCATCTCTATGATCCTCAGGCTGAACCCAAGCTCCAGTCTCCTCCTGCCTTATATTCTTCTCTCCACTCAGTCATATCACTCCTGTCTCCACCTCCCTAATGCTGGGATTAAAGACGTGGAATCCCAAATGCTTGGATCACCTTTATGTGAGCTCTGTTTCCCTTTTAGACAGATTCAATCTCATGTAGCTCAGAATGGCCTTGAACACACAGAGATCCATCTGTCTCTGTCTCCCAAGTGCTGAGATTAAAGATGTGTGCCACCACTGCCTGGCCTCTATCACTAACTAGTGGCTTAGCTCTGCACTCTGATCTTCAGGCAAGCTTTTTTTTTTGTTAGATTATAAACAAAATATCATTACAGGTACCAAGTCACATGGCAAAGCATAGATAAGAAATATGGGTTAATTTAAGTATAAGAGTTAGCTATTAACAAGCCCGAGCTATTGGCTGATAACTTATAATTATTATAAGCCTCAGTGTGTATCTGGGAGCTGCAGGTGGGACAGAAACTTCCTTCTACACTGGCTGCATGTATTGTGGGGATTGGCTCCAAATGGAAATGAAGACCTCTTGATCAAATATGAATTGTAGGATGGTGGCAAGAAGGCATTAAATCAAGCATGGATTCCCTTTTAAAATTTTAATATACTTATTCTTTGAAAATTTCATAAATGTGTAAGCCTATTATGATCATTTCTATCACCCCCATGTCTCCTCTCTATTTCTTCCTGGGCTTCCCCAACACTGGCTCCCACGGGCTTCTGCTTCATGCCTCCCTCTCTCTCTTCCCGCCTCTCCCACCTCCCTCTTCCCTACTCTTCTCCTCCTCTTCCTCTTCTTCCTTGTCCATTTCATGCTGCTCAAGTGAATAGACATGGGGTCATCCACTGGAGCATGGGCAACCTACCAGTGGTCACACCCTCAAAGAAAAATGACTCTTCCTCCCTTAGCAGCTATTAACTGCCAACAGGCCCTCAGCTAGGGGCGGGGCCTCGTCAGCCTCGCCCCATCCATGCTCGAATTTTGACAGTCTTGCTCTTGCTCAGGTAACTGTAGCAGCAGAGAACATTTCACTTTCCCCCATCCTCTGCTTCCTACATTCTTTCTGCCCCTTTTTCTATGATGTTCCCTGAGCCTTTGGAGGTGTGGTTGATATAGACATGGGTCCCCTTTAAGCAGGAAGCTCTGTATCCACAATATAGGAGGCAACAGAATGTTCTGGATAGCTTCTGGGGTTTGTCATCTAAGGTGACACATCTCTGGAGATGCTTTACCTTTGAACATAGCTACAAGATTGTGCGGGATCCCAGGCAACGTGAAAAAGCCATGTGCAGGTGTTCCAATCGTTAGCTGCAGCTGAGCTCAACTAACAGTCAGTGTCAGTTGTCAGACGTCAGGAATGAGCCCTGGGTAATTCCAAACCCACTGAGTCACCTTGGACTTAGAGTCTTTCCGCTCATACCCTACGCCCTGTGGTGCAGTGCCTGAATTCCTGACCCAGGGATCAGGGAGCTAGCTTCGTGGTCAAAAGCACTTATGAAGACCCAACTTCTAATTCTTAGCAGTCATGTAAAAAGCTCGTGTAGTCACGAGGGCCTGTAACCCTGGTGTTGTGTGGTACGGAGCAGAGACAGGAGAATCCCTGAGGCTTTCTGGCTGTCTACTGAGCTCTGGGTTCAGTGATAGATCCTGTTTCAAGTGAATAAGGCAGAGAGATGATAGAGCAGATCACCTGACATCCTCCTCTGACCTCTGCATGTGTGCGCATGCATATGTGCAAACATCGTACTTACATTGCACATACACACACACACACACACACACACCTGACCCATAGACATGTCTTCATGTCTGTTTTATGCTTTAGGGTCTTGGGGTATTTTGTTATCCCTCAGAAGATAACCTGAATATTGTCCATGACTCCAGCTCAGATCAACCTCTCTTTATCCGAATTACTGTGATTTTAGTTCAAAGTATGCTTGCATCTGTTGTTTTCGCAATTTGAAAGTAGTATGTGTCCTTCTTCCAAGACTCTAAGGGATTCTATTTTTTTGTAGGTATGCATGGCACACAGTAGGTGCTCAGTGATGATCACTGGGTAAAGAATACATATTTAAATTTTTTATTTTATTGTTTATGTGTATGGGTGTTTTTCCTGTGTGTATGTCTGTTTACCATGTGCAAGCCTAGTGCCTTCAGAGGCCAGAAGAGGGGAGTTAGTTACAGATGCTTGTGAGTCATCATGTGGGTACTGGGCACCAAGCCCTGATCCTCTGAAAGAGCGGCCAGTGCTCTTAACTGATGAGCCATCTCTCCAGCCCGAAATATTTTTCATAGATTAATTTCATGTAATAAAGAAGACGACAGAGACCTTCTGTTTTCTACTGCATCTTGAAACAATACTAGTTGCATCAAAAGCAACCCAGGGCAGCTGAGAAGGCTCAGTGGGAAAAGGTGTCTGCAACCAATCCTGATGACCCAGGTTCGATCGTCCAGACCCACAGTGGGAGGAGACACTTGTCTTCTGACCTTCATTCACACACATGCTGTGGTTTTCACCAGCCCTTGCCCATGCACAAAGCACACAAAAACAAGCAGCTAAAAATATAATATTAACAACAGCAGCAACAACAAAAACACTTTTAAAAGTAAAACAAACAATCTGCCACACAATCAAGGAAGAAGCAGTTGGGAGTGAGGGTCCAATATATGTCTAAGGGGTTTCTTTAGTTTTCATTTATATGGTTTTGTCGGTAGAGGAGAAGATATGGCCAATGTCCTGGCACCTCATTTGTCTTAATTAAAAACAGAACCCCAGGGCTGGAGAGGTAGTTTTCCAGAGCATCAGTGTTTGACCTTCTGCACCCACGTGCATCCCCGCAACCATCTGTGACTCCAGTCTTAGAGGATTTGGTGGCTCTGTGGACACACCAGGCACTCACGTGCTCTAATGGAACCCAGACATACATGCAGGTAAAACACACATACATTCAAGAATAATTAAACAGCATCTCTGGTCATTCCTCTGTCCTCCAGGAATTCCTGGTCAGGTGCTGGCAGAGGGTGGAAGGCTCAGCACGGGGGGGATTCTTTCCTTGAAGCTTTGGCAGTTTCTTCAGCTGCCAGCATCTTTGTTTCCCCCCCTCGAGGTGGGTTTTTTTTTTATGAAAGAAAAAGAAAATAAAATTGAATTTGTTTACAGTTTTGTTTAACTCAGTAATCAGTCCAGTCAAGGCTACACAATGAGGCCATGTTTTGGTTTGCTTTTAAAGACTAGGCAGTCTGTTCTGCAGAGATTAAAGGCTTCTGCTACGATGGCTGGGGTTAATGTTTTTTTTCTAAGGACCTGTTGTGACATGTGCCTAGAATAACAAATAGATAGCTGGTAGGTTTAGGGATCTTCAAGTCCAAATGCCTCCATTTGGAGCACAGTGCTGGGAGCAAGAGAAGAAGTGAAGGGAAAGGAGACTGGCAATTTGATGGCAGGGGCCCGGCTAAGAAGCCTCTGAGGGCCAGGCATTGGTGATGGCTCCACTGTAGCGCAGGGGAAACGAGCACTTTTATTCCATCTGTGAATGTTGTTCATTGTTTCCTGACTCCAATTTCTAGTGATAAACATCTTCCGGTGTAGTGGTACACACACGCCACTTATCAACAAACATTTGCATATGGGCTTCGAGTCAGGTTTGAGTCTAGAGCCTATGTAGAGCCAACCACCAGAGATGGCTTTAAAATTTTTTAAATTTATTAATTCTTATTGCTGTTATTATGTGTGTCATGTATGAGGGTACACACGCAACACAGTGCTTGTGCGGTCAGAGGACAGCTTTCGGGTGTCGGTTCTCTATTTCCACAGTAGGTTCTGGGGACTGAACTCAGGTCATCGGGTGTGTCCAGCAAGTGCCTTTACCCTCTAAGCACTCTCACTGCTCCAGAGATGACTTTTAAGGAGGGAAGTGCCTTATCTTGTTATAGAAAAAAAAATCCAGAATATTCTGGAGGGATAGCAAGCCTTAACCCAAACTCTGGCATTGGGGAGGATGGGGGCTCGGGGACTGCTGAGTAAGAATGGCAGACATGGACTTTGGGGCTGCTGAGGAAGGTTGGAGGATGTGGACTTTGGGGCTGATGAATAAGGATGGAAGATGTGGACTTGGGGGCTGCTGAGTAAGGAGCAGCAGTATGGACTGTTGAGGAACAACCTGTTACTGAGTCAGACACCATTCACAGGGCTCGGCTTGAACCAGGCCAGGGACATTAAAAAGAAAAGTTTGCAATTCCACATCCATACCACTAGATGTCGCGCAGGTCTAAGCAAGGTAAAGACCCTTTGCCATTTCCTTCCTTCCCCGGAGCCCATAGTAAAGATACTCAGAGTTCAGTTGCAGATGCTATCAGGAAAGATAAGCAACTTTCTCTGCTAAGTAGGATAATAAATATTTAGGATGAGGGAAATGAGGGTCTGTGAGATGTCTCCACAGGTAAAAGCTTTTGCTGCCAAGCCTGAGGATACGAGTTCAATCCTTGGAACCCCATAATGTGGAAGGCGAGAACCAACTCTCACAATCTGGAGTCTGACCTCTGCACATGTGCTGTGACACACACACGCACTCACATAGAAAGTGACTGGTCAATATCCCGTGTAAGTATTTGTGTTCTGAGCTTTTGCAGGGCTTCCCAGATTTCCCAGTGTCCTCTGAGCACCAGTATCTTCAGAGCAGCTAGGGATGAAGCATAGGAAGAAAACTGGCAAGACTCCAATAAAGCCTTCGGGTTCAGGAACGGCATGAGTACTACAGCCTTGGAGGTTCCTTCAGGTGTTTCTTCACAGCAAATACCCGGGCGACTGCTGGGTGACTCAGAGGGATCCAGTCCCTGTCAGGAAATGGTGTCTGAATTAACTGAGTGGGCCAGTGTGGTTTCCCTCCGCTGCCGTCAGCCATCTACCCCGCGCCCCGCCCCCACTCCGTCGGGAGCCCTCCCTGGACCAGGAGCGATTCCCAGCTTAGGTTCCACAGGGTCTCAGGAGTGATGATTAAGCATAACTGAGAGGCTTGGTCAGATAAGTAGGTTTTGTTTCCTTGGAGGCGCAGGTCACCTCTAGCAGACTATAGCCAATATCCTGACACCCCACACCCCTAGTAGAGAAAAACTGCTCAGGCCCAGGGAGATGATTCGGAGGGTAAAGTCACTTATTGTCAAGCCTGATGACCCGAGTTTAATTTCTGGGACCCACATATGGTGGAAGTAGAGAATCTGCTCCTGAAAGTTGTGCACCGACCTCCACATGCATCACATACAATAAATAAATTAAAATGTAATAAGCAATAAAAAAAAACTGCTCAAAGTCGACTTCGACGAAAAACAATCCAGTAACATCTGTCCCTGCGGTAGAATCTCCACAGGATTGCCTGTTGTGTGCTCAGCGCACGTGAACACTTCATACAGACGTATTGAGCTACAGATGCATTTGTCTTTTATTTACCTTAATTTTAAAATTATACTTATTTGTTGTATATGTATGTACATGTGTGCTATGGCATGCCTGTGGAGTTCAGAGGTCAACTTGAAGGATTCCTTACTCTCTTTCTGCCATGTGGGTCCGAGGGATCAAACTCAGGTCTTCAGTCTTGTCAACAAGGGCTTTTCCCTCTGAGTAATCTCTCCAACTCTTGTTTGCCTTAAAATTAATATTAATGGCTGTGGAAATGGCTCAGTTGGTAAAATGCTTGCTTGGCAAGCAGGAAGATCCAAATTCGATCCCCCAGAACCCACGCAAAAAAGCCTGGGATGGTGCCACAGGCCTGTAGAACTGGCGCTGGGGAGGAAGAGACAGGAGGATCCCTGGGGCTTTCTGGCCAGCAAAATTGGTGAGTTCCAGCATCAGTAAGGGAACCCATCGAAACAGGCAGAGAGAGAGACCGAGGAAGACACCCAGCATTGCTTCTGGCCTGGCATTCATACACATGCGTGCATTTGGGTATACACACTCAACTATACACACACAAATCAATATTTTATCATTATTTTAGATTACCAATAGACCTACAGTAAACATTTCTGAAAATGGAAAGAACTAGAGAAGAAATTAAAATCACTAAGGCCACTCGTCAACTTATTCTAAATAACAGTAAATATTTTCTCAGTAACTTTGATTTCTAATCTATACACTTGCTGTTATGAAAGGGCTTTCAGCTGATGCAGGGTGAAAAATCAAAAGTAATGGTTTATAATTCCCTGAAAAGAGCCCTTGGGGTGGTTTTCATGTGTTCTCACGTCCAGTTCTTTCAGTGTCCAGTGGCCTGCTCTACTTACATCAGCCTCAGAGAGGGCAGTCTTATCTCGGGCTGTGGTGAACTTTGCAAAACCAAATTAATTTTTAAAAGTAAATCTATGCTTGGCAGTTCCCCCAGCTGACTGAGAAGGCACCAGAGCACCAAACAAACATGCAAATGCAGTGGCTTTCGAAACTCCCATGCGCAAGGCAGGGTCACCATGACACAGACATGAGGATGGGCCAGCTAGCAAGTCAGCTCTAGGGACCCTGCTTCTCAGGTCTGTACTGAAACTCGTAGACGTCGGTCCTAGCAAAGGCTTGTCTCAGTTGGCTGAACCAGAGCCTTAAAACAGGCAATATTTAAAAAAATTATTTGGCTCACAATCCAGTGGCTCGAGAGTCTAGCAAGCGTGGTGCCAGCTCTGGTGAGCTGTTTCCTACCCAGCAACACCACATGGTGGAGAAGCAGAAAGGGAAATGACACCCAAGGGGTGTGACAGCCTCATGTCCTCCTGTGAGGACTCTCTGAGCGTGGTGACTTTACAGCCTCCCACTAGGCCCCCTCCCCACTCCCCATCTTCTAGGATCCACCCCTCAACACCTCCACATAGGAGACCAGTTTTCTAGATGTGAGTAATTGGGGGACAGGTTAAAATGACACCAAACCATCAAGGTCCTTTCCTGAGATTTTAAAAAGTTTTCTATCTGTCTGTCTGTCTCTCTGTCTATCTATCTGTCTATCTATCTATCTATCTATCTATCTATCTATCTATCTATCTGTCTGTCTGTTTATCTTTCTATCATCTATCTATCTATCTATCTATCTATCTATCTATCTATCATCTATCTTTCTATCATATATCTATCTATCTGTTTATCTTTGTGTGCAGTAGTAGCACACCTGTGGAAGTCAAAGGACAACTTGTAGTTGTCAGTTCTTTCTTTCCATCATGTGATTCTCAAGGATTAAACAGACTGTCAGAGTTGGTGGTCAATGTCTTTGTTGAGCCATCTTGTCAGTCTGAGATATTTTTTTAAAGACAAGAATCTTAAAATATTTTTAAAGCCAAGGATTTAAAGCTTGTGACTTAAGTCTTTAAGTGTCTCAGAAGTGGTACTTTAAGACTGGATTGGGTGAGTTGCTCTGATGATTTCTGCAGACCTCCCTGTTATGTGGATGAGGAAACAGGGCCAGTTTGCTCAAGGTCAACAGAGCTGGAACTGTGTTCTCTGTGGTTTCTTCCCATTCCATCAAACTAACACTGCTGTTTGCTCCCAAGTAAGAGCTGAATTGCATCTTCTCAAATTCATACACTGGGTCTCAGTTCCCTGTACCTCAGAATGAAACTTTATTTGGAAATAGATCAGAACTAGTTGAGATGAGATCCTACTGAAGAACAAGAGGTCATTGATCTAACCTACTTCTTTAGGACTGATGTTCTTACAAAAAGGAGGAACTTTGAACCCAAACATGTACACAGAGAGAACTCCATGGTAAGATAAAGGCAGAGGTCAAAATGATATGGGTCCATACCAAGGAACACCAAAGATGCCAGCAGCGGGAGTTAGGGGAGGCATGGAACAGGCCCTTCTTCTTGTCCTCAGAAGGAACCAAGGCTAGCGCCTTGACTTTGGACATCTCACGGGGGATGGGAGAAGATGAATTTCTATTGTTAAACTGTCTAGTTTTGGTTGCTCTGTTATGTTACTTCTAGGAAAAGAAAATGACTTAACCTCAGGAGAGAGCAGGGGGAGGTCATGGTGGTCCTACCGGGGCATTCTGATCTCTTCATTTTTGGTTGATAATTTCATCTGAGTGGGCCAAACTAGGAAATCATTGGCTTCTCGGCTGGAGGGCAATGTAATTTATAACAGCACAGGAATGTGAGAAAAAACAGTAGTGATCTTAGCCATAAACATGAAGAGGCCCTTGTCAGTTGTCCTGAGGGCCAGAGTGGGAAACAGATCAACAGAATTTGACAGGAAAGTCAAAAAATGAGACAGATAATCACAGTGAGCCTTAATGAGCTCATGTGCAACTGGTGGTCTTAGAAGCCGTGCACCAAAGCAGCTAGCTATTTATCCCTGGCTTCATATGAAATTTTGGTACATTCAGAAGAGTCATAGGAAAGGAGACAAAGAAAGAAGTAGGGATTTTTTTGACAAAGGAGTGGTCGAATCAGTCTCACATCTGATGAGCAACATTAACCTATACAATCAAATGTCAAGAATGACAAACACCTAGACATATGTGGTCAAACTGGAGAAGGTGAAAAATAATGAGAAAAACCTTAGAAGTCCCAGAGGAATATCAAGTGAAAGGAACAATAAAACCAACAGCAGACTTCTCATTTGGAACAACGGAAGTCACAAGAAACTGGGTAGGCATATTGGAGATACTAAATGGGAAAAAAAGTCAAGTGGGAGCATGAATTTTATACCTAGCAAAACTAGTCTTCAAAGATGAAAGTAAAGACCTTAGAGATAAAGGCTCAGTCTCTGTCTCCGTGTCTCTGCCCTTCTTTGTCTGTCTCTCTTTCTCTCTTCATTTGTTTTGGAAGGGTCTCACTAGATAGTCCATGGCTTTGAACTCATGATATTTCTGCCTTAGTAGTTACAGGCAGGTACTAACATACCTAGTGATTAAGAATTTTTTTTTTGTTTGAGACAGGGTTTCTCTGTGGCTTTGGAGCCTGTCCTGGAACTAGCTCTGTAGACCAGGCTGGTCTTGAACTCACAGAGATCCGCCTGCCTCTGCCTCCTGAGTGCTGGGATTAAAGGAGTGTGCCACCACCACCTGGCGTGATTAAGAAATTTTTGCTAACAATTTTGCCTTACAAGAAAAAAATTGCTAGTTGGGTGTAGTAGTATGCACTTGTAGTCCCACCTACCTGGGAACACAGACATTCAAAGCCAGCCTGGGAAATATAATGAGATCATGTCACATAAAAACAAATGGTTTTGCTTTCTCTCTACTTTCTGTCTGCTTTCTCTATCTTCATTTCCCCAGACTAGAACATCTTAGAGGACACTTATTGATAAATGGAGGAGCCACAGTATCATGCGTTGAATATGGACTATCCTCAATATGGTCACTGCGGTGGTTTGAAAGAAAATGGCCTCCAAAGTGAATGGCTCTATTAAAAGGTGTAGCTTTCTTGGAGTAGGTGTGGCCTTGTTGGAGGAAGTATGGCACTGCAGGGTGGCCTTTGAGGTCTCCCATGCTCAAGATAAGCCCTGTGACACAGTTCACTTCCTATTGTCTGTGGATCAAGACCTAGAACTCTCAGCTTCTTCTCCAGCACCACGTCTGTCTGCATGCCCCTGCCATGATGACAGTGGACTGACCCTCTGAACTGTAAGACAGCCCCAATTAAACACCTTCCTTTATGAGAGTTGCTGTGGTCATGGTGTCTCTTCATACAATAGAAACCCTAACTAAGACAGTCACATATTGGATACTGTATCTCAAGTTGGTAATGATACTTTGAGAGGGTCTGGAAATGTCAAGAGGTTGGAGGAAGTAGGTGTGTAAAGTTTCCTAATTCTCTCCTCCTCTTTATTTCTCCCATCATGAGGTAAGGAACCTTTGCCACAACATTCTTGCTTATATAACATTCTGCTCAAGTGCATGGGGACCAGGTAACCATGGACTGAACCCTCCAAAACCATAAGCAGAGGAAGGTCTTCCTCTAAATTCTTCTCTCAGGTACCCTGGTCACATCTACTCCAAAGTAACAAATATTCATCTCACAAAAAGGGCCTGCGTCCCTGGATCATTGCTTGGAGGAAAATCTCCCAGGGCAGTCCTGTTTGTGTGACTTAGAAACATCCATTAATTCCATTAATTTACTGATACTGGAGACTGTTACATTAGCTAATGCTAATAGGCTTTAAAAAATAAGGTTATGGTAGGCCAAGTAACTTGACATTTCAACATCTATCCACTCTTTGAGAATTTCATGTATGCAATGTATTTTGAGCATATCCACTTACCTGCCCCATTAAAACTTCTCCCAGTCCTTCAATACCCCTCAAACGTCATATCCTCTTGTTTATTTTTTTTATTTATAACCTACTGACTCTAGTTAGTATTACCTATTTGTGCATGAATACAGGGACATCCACTGGCACTGGGGAAGCCTTGGACAGGCCATCACCCTGAAGAAAACAGACCCTCCTTTCTCCAGGAGTGTCAGTGGCCAATTGCTCTTAGCTAGGGGTGGGGCCTCGTGAGCCTGTTCTCCATCCATGCTGGAGTGCTGACTGGCTCGCTCTTGTGTAGGTATTGTGCGGTCACAACTGCGTGAGCTCATGAGTACTGTATGCCCTGAAGATATTTTCTAGCAGTCCTCCTCCAGCCCTGGCTCTTACAGCCTTCCTGCCTCCTCTTCTGCAATGTTTCCTAAGGTTCCTCTTGAGCCATCAGTAATGAAGAAGGCAGTTGTAAGAACTAGACTAGAGGATGGCTGGAGAAAGAGCTCAGGTCTCATCAGAGGCCCCCACGGTTTGGGGAATTTTCTTTTTTTTTTTTTCCAAAAATACAGGACATATGATGAAAATACATCAAACAACTTAAAGTAAATTTTGCATGGTTTGGAATTATGCTGCTTATTCCTTTTTTTTTTGTATATCATTTAGGTTTGGATTCTTTTGTGTGTGACCGATATGACTTGAGGCTATTTAATCATTCTGGATGGATTCTCTGATGAAAGGTCTTTCTTCAGTGAAAGCAAGGACAGTGGTAGAACCAACCGCATAGGGTAGTTGTAAAAATTATGTGATTTAATATACTTAAAACATTTTAAGTTTGAGGTTGATAGAGTCAAATGCCACTTCCTCTTATGTCAACTTTGTATCTTGAATCTCCCATGTTTTACACAAGAGGCGAAAGAAAAATGATATATTTTTAAAAATTAAATTGGTCTAATGTAATTAGCGATTATTTCTCAGAGACACAAAGTTGAAAGCGGGCGTGCTAAAGGTAAGGCAAACACGCAGTGCGGACAACTGGAGGCTGAAGTACTACAGCCATGTTGGGAAGTTCTCTCTCTGTGTGTGCACGTTCATATGTGTGCTCGTACATGTGAATGTGTGGTTCTGAAGGCCAGAGGACAACTTCAGATGTCATTACTGGGCCATCTATTGTTATTGTTGTTGTTGTTGTTATGGGTATAGTCTCTCTTGCCTGGAAGTGGCCAAATGGGCTGGCCAGTGAATCCCAGATATTTGCCTGTTTTTGCCTCTCCAGTGCTGGTTCATTGCCTCTGTTTCCCACGCTACCATGTCCAGTATTTTTTTTTTTTTTTGTCTTTGTCTTTTTAAATCTGTGCTCTGAGGTTGACCTCAGGTCCTCACGCTTGCAATTCAAGTATTTTACTGACTGAGATTATCCCTCTAGTCATGTGCTAGAAATTTCTTCTACATCAGATTCGGATCCTTTTTCTAGGTTAAGAGTTGCCATTCAATGCCAACAAGGCAAAATATGTGAGCTTGTCCAAAATACCACTCTTAATCAGGCGGTATATTTTGGTTGGCTTATTTGACACTTGTAAGTCAATATTGCAACATTATATATTTGTTTTGGGATTTAAGAAAAGATGAGTGATGAACTTGCATTTTAATCCTTTCTGGGAGATAAATATCTACCTCTTGAGTCAACAGAATTTATTAACAACCCGTTGTACATGGCACTCTTTAACATCATAGAAACAAGTTAGATAAAGGTGATCCCTGCCCTCAGCAATGCACAAACGTGAAGCCAAACAGATTTTCACTCTCTCGGTATACTCTTTGGCAAAACCACAAGTTATGATCAAATATTTACAAGACCCCCTAAGCTTCACAGTTAATAATTTTCATGTTGGGCCTCACTAACATGCAAGTGGCAGTTGAGGCCACAAAGCAAAAATATTCAGTAACTTTTAAAAATAAAATTAGTCACATATAAAATTTCACGAAAATGCACTGGTTTGTGTATATGCACGTGTTCCTGTAACTGTTACTTAAGTGCTTTTTCAAGGAAAGAAGATGGGGTGCCCCCAGAAGAACTGGTATACCCTATCCCTTGGAGTTACTGATGTCTACTCTGACATCATGCAGTTCCGTCATCATCTCTGCGTACTCTGCACAGGGAACTGTGTCCCAGAGAGTTCCCCAATTCTTTCCCTTCTCATTCCCTAGGGCTTAGGTCTTGCCTCAGCAACCCGATGCTCATTTGCAGGGGGCAAAGTAGGGTGGGTGAAGGGAGTGGATTCATTGCTATGAGGCATGCAATCAAGCGCAATAATGAAGTCACTGGGCCGGACATTTCTCAATATTTACTCTGGCAGAGGCAGGGAGGCAGAGCCAGTATTATGTTGGGAACTGAACACTCTTTTGGAAATCTAGGGGAATGCGTGAAGTCAGCATCAGGTCTGGAGGGCAGGAGGTCTGCTGGGCAGCATGTCCAGCCTTTTCCAGTGTTTGTCCAATTGGCAAATTGAGATTCCTCCTTCATGTTTCAGCTTAGAGGTGGATGAAGCCTCCTCTGGTTCCCACCCCCACCCTCAGGCACACCTGGAACTTCCTACAGACCTCTGTACTAGGTGACCTTTGATCTGCCGGCCTCTCACCTGTCCATGGGGAGCACCTGCCTTGTTGATCCCTTCCCAGCATCCAGCAGAGTGGTGTTCAGGGAGATGCCCAATTGATGCCAACACAATAGAGTCAACTGGAGAAGGGAGGATCTGCCTTCCATTTTATTTTATTTTACTTGAAACAGGGTATGTCTATGTAGCCTTGGCTGGCCTAGAACTTTCTTTGTAGAGCATACTGGCCACAAATGAACAAAGATCATCTGATTCTACCTCTTGAGTGCTGGGATTAAAGGAGAGTGCCACCACACCTGGCTTACTTTTTTTTTTTTATCTTCTGTCTTTTGTGGGTTTTTTTGGGAGACAGTCATGTTATGCAGCTCTACGCTGGCTTCAAATATATTCATTTAGCCTCAGTTTCCCCAGAGCTGAGATTTGCTTTCCTTAAAAAATTAGTGTATATTAATTTTTCCGAAAATAGGTTTCTATTATGAATTTTTCATGAACATTTTACAACAAGAATGTATATTTACAGTACTGTGTATTAAACCCACAGCCTTGAGTACCCTAAGCAAGTGCTCTACCGCTGAGCCACTTCCCCAGCCCTCTATAATGTACCTTGATAACATTCTTAACCCATTACAATCTCTGATGTTGTGGTCCCGTCTTCTCGTTCCTCTTCCCAAACAGCTCCTCTTCTGCTTTCGTGCCTTGTTCTTTTCTTTAATCTGGATTCTGCATCTGAGGGGAAACATGTGATACTTGTCTTCCTAATCCAGCTCATTCTATTTAACACAATGTTCAGTCCGCTTTCCTGAACATGGCGCCATCCCACGCTTTCCGGCTGACTAGAACTCCACGGTAAATGTGCATCGTATTGGCTTTATCCCTTGAGCTGCTTGCTGTCGTGTAGGTTGCATAGTTTGGCTACTGTGAACACAACAAACACGGATGTGCAGGTATATCTGCCACATGCCAACCAATTCCTCCCAGGACATACCTGGGAGTGGTACAGCTAGGAGCTAGGTCATAGGATAATTCTATTTTTAGAATCTATACTAATTTCTTTGTGGCTATATTAATTTACATTCCCACCCAACATATAAAGGTTCCTTCCCCTGTATATTTACAATCTCTCCCTCCCTCCCTTCCTCCCTCCCTCCCTCTCTCCTTCCTTCTCTCTCTCTCTCTGCCTCGAGCATGCTAGACAAACACTTTTATTCTGCAGTCCCATTTATGGCTTTCTTCATGATGCCATTATGACTGGTGTGAGATGAAAACCTCACGTAGTTTAGATGGGCGTTTCCCTGACTCTCCTTTTGTCTTGACTCTTGTTGGTCAGCCAGACAACTGGGCTAGCCTAATTATGTAAAGCCCGTTGGATCTCCAGTCAGTTCTAAAAGTTAATGATCCTGGTTGCTTTATTGATTTAAGTAACAGTTAAACATGGGAGCCTCATGATTTAGTGTTTGTGAGGCAGAATAGCCCACTGTTTGCTGACAACAAAGGTATTCAGGGAAACCGAATTTTGACTCGGTTACTTAGTAGCTGTGTGTTTGGCAAATTACTTAACCTTCCTATGCTTGAGTTTCTGCATTTGTCAAATGTGCTTTGAACTTACCACACGGTGGGAATTAGTGAAGTAGCCAAATGCCGAGACACAGAGATGCTTATTCAGTATTGGTTGATGACTAGAGTTAATATTTCTAAATTTTTAGTTTGTAATTAGAAGACAATGCTCTTTTTCCACCTCTTCTTTCAGTTGCTTTGTTTTATTTTCTGGTTACTATTGAAAGGCATTACTTTATTTGTAATAAATTCCCATTCTTGTAAAGTATTCAATACAGTTAATACAAACTCTTTGAACAGTGCCCAACCCAGGTATTCAACAAAGATTTACTATGTTACATAATATTATCAGCTACTTTTCATCCAACCATATTTTTGAGCATCTGCTATGTGCTAGACACCAAGGCTACATTGTGAAACAATGATAAATAAATATTCTGCTTCAATGTAATTAATATTCTCACGGGGGTAAATAAATAAGTTGACTATGTAAAATGTGTACTGTATTTTACTGATTTTACAACAACCATCTCCCCAGGTGTTAGTCTCTCAGAAACCAGGTGTGGTGGCTCACACTTGTAACCCTAGTATTCAGGAGGCTGAGGCAGAAGGATTGCAGGTTCAAGGCTAGCCCAGGCTCACTACAAGACCCTGTCTCAATTAAAGAAACTTCTCAGGGCTGGAGATGTGCATCACTTGGTTGGTAGAATGCTTACCTAGCATATACTATGCCTTGGGTTTGATCCCCAGTGCTGCATAAAACTGGGTCTGGTAGCACCCAGGATGTGGAGGCAGGAGAGTCAGAAGTTTAAAATCATCTGGCTACATAGTGTGTTCCAAGCCAGGTCAGTTAATTTTTTTTGTCTAAAAAAAAATTCCTCATAATTAACATTCATTTTACACTGACCAGCATATTTTCTTTTGTACAAAACCAAACCAAAACAACAACAACAACCAAGTTAATGAATGTGTTAGTAGCCTCTTAGTCTTGATGCTAGACATAGTCTTGGTTAGATATAGTCTCATTCTCCTACCCTCATGCTGGAAGGCATCTGTAGGTGATAAGCAGGCACTAGGAACCCACTCAGAGCCCTGGAGACATACTTTCCTCTGAGAGACACCAATATCCTCAATTCACCTTTTGGATAGCAAGACCCCAGGACCTTCTCTCTGACTTTGGTTCAAAGTCCTGTGGGAGGGAATTTGGTATCCCAGACTTGGGTAATTCGCTGTGGTTCGACCTCCATCAATGGTCCTCTCCCGTCCGCAGGTCTCTGTAGTGAGTCTGGATAAAGATTGTTGGCTTGTATAACCTCTGGCATTTTTACCAGACAGGGTAGGGAATGAGCGACCCTGAGGCTTCATTGGGGAAGGGTAGCAGCAAAACCTTGAAATGTTCTAGGCTTCTTGGCCAAGTGCAGTGCTTCAGGACTTGCAGATCATAGAGACTGACCTGGGGCTTTCTGCGGTGAGAAGACAGGGTCAGTGCCTGCTTGTCTAAGTGACACTAAGTGACAGGACTGGGGATGCTCAAGTTTGCTGTGGCACCACCAGATGCTCTTCCATGGAGATGAGTCATGCCTTTAGTTCAGAGTCCTCCCTGGGCAGGAGTTTGGGGGAATATAGTAGTGATACAAAGCTAAAGACAAGACTCCTGGGGCCAGGGATCCCAAAAACTTCTACAAGAGAGAGCTGAGTTTTGTATTTCCTGAAGCACTTTTTTAAAGATTTGTTTATTTTTATCTCATGCATGGGCTTCTGTCTGCATGCATGTCTGGGTACTAAGTGCATGAGGTGCCTGTGGAGGTCAGAAGAGAACATGATATACACTAGGCAGTTGTGAGCTGCCATGTGGGTGCTGGGAACCGAACCAAGGTCCTCAGGAAGAGCAGCCTGAGCTCTTAGCCACTAAGCCATCTCTTGGCTCTCATGCAATTAGTATTTAATGGTATCATCTCCTTTAAGTGCTTAGAACACTTGCTAGGAAGAGACTTTTGTACTTTTTCTTTGCACATATGCTGTACTTAGTTCTATATATCTGTCTCTTATTTAGAGCTTTTAAATCTTTACAAATGGATCTGGGCTCTGCTTTGGATGCCAACATACATGATTTTTTTCCCCCAGGAAGCACAAAGAATAAAATGTAAGGGATGACCATTTTCAGGACTTTTGAGGAAGCCACCAAAACCCTTTTGCTTAGCCTTGGGGAAAAAAAGATGTTTTTTGTTTTGTTTTTAGAGCATAAATAATCCAGTCTGGAGCATAATGGCCTCTCCTGCTCTATCTTCATTTGAAAGTGAACTCCCTACACCCAACCAATTACCTTCAACCCCATGTTCGTACATGCCTGCATGCATGCAAGCATGAGGGGTGTGGAAGAGAGGGAAAAAGAGAGAAGAGAGAGAGAGAGAGAGAGAGAGAGAGAGAGAGAGAGAGAGAGAGAGAATGAATTACATGTGGGTCCCAGGGATTGAATTCAGGTCATGAGTTATCTGGGATCCTCTATTTAAGACAGGGTGGAAAGAATCCCAGAGATGCAACATGGCTTCCACCTGATGGCTTTCTAGGGTTGTACTAGTAGTCCCTGCTATTCAAGGATGCTGTGGTCTAATTAATGTGCTAGTCCCTGCTACTCAGGGATGCTGTGGTCTAATGAGCTAGTCCTTGCTACTCAAGGATGCTGTGGTCTAATTAATTTGCTAGTCCCTACTACTCAAGGATAACATGGTCTGCGCAGTATGAGGTGAGAGGCTGGCTCTCACCACTTCAGGTTGCGGTCTGTGGACTTTCAGCAAGAAACAGATGGTACAGGTAGCCTAGGGGATTTGAAGACGGTTTATGAAAGAGACACCCACATGTGAATGTGTTGTATTAGGATTTGTCTGTGCTCACTTGTGCTTTTGAGTGGTGGCCGGGAATTATTACAAGGACCTCATTTGGGGGTTCTCAGCCATCACAGCCATCTTGGGCCAGTGTCAACAACAGGCTCAGATAGGCCAGCCATCCAAGATGGCTTCTTTACCTGTTCAGCACCCCAGCAATTCTGTGTTTACTTTTATAATTTTCATCCTTTTGGATCTTTTTTCCCTTTTTTCAAAAACAGCTTTTTTTCCTCACATAATATATCCTGATATGGTTTCCCCTCCCTCTGTTCCTCTCAGTTATTCCCCACCCCCTCTACCATCCAGATCAACTAAGATTCTGTCTTAATTAGAAAACAAACAGATTTCTATGAAATCATAATAAAATACATATAAGAGAAAACAAAATCTAATACACTGGAATAGGACAAAACAAACAGAAAGAAAAGAACACAAGAAAAACCACAAGAGACCTATACAGCCTAGAGACCTACTCACTCACACACTTAAGAATCCACAAAAACACTCAACAGGAAGCCAGAATATATATGGACCTGTAGGATAAAAGGAGAGAAAATATAAGCAAAATAAAATGAATAATATGGAATAAAATAGGAAAAAAACAGCCATGACCTGACACTGTGAGGCAAGGGGCCTCCAGTGATAGCAGAAGTTCATGTTCTGTGGCCGTCTAGTGCTGGCCTTGCAGCCTACCCTCAAGAGTAGTTTTGTTTCTCCTGTGACACTCCCTTGGAGAAAATTAATTTTTTTTTTCTGAGACAGGGTTTCTCTGTGTAGCTTTGCAATCTGTCTGGCACTCGCTCTGTAGACCAGGCTGACCTAGAACTCACAGAGATCTGCCTTCCTCTGCCTCCTGCGTGCTGGGATTAAAGGTGTGCGCCACCACCGCCCAGCTAATTTTTAATTTTCTAGTGGTTATCAATTGGAGATAGCTTTTAGGTTAACAGATGGATGGGTGTGTCCACTTCTCCTTTCAGCTCTAGGACCCATCTGGTGCCCCTTTGTGCAAGCCTTGAGCATGCTACCTCAGTCTCTGTGGTTTCATATGTGCATCAACCTTGTTGATTTAGATGGTCTAGTTTCCTAGGCGTTCCGCCATCCTCTCTGGATCTTATACTCTTTCTGCCTTCTCTTCTGCAGGGTTCCCTGAACCCTCATGGGAGGGGTTTGATGGAGCTCTCCCATTTAGGGCTGCATATTGTCTGACTGTGGGTCTCTGTATTTGTTCCCATCTGATGCAGGAGGAAACTGGCGGTGGTTGGACAAGGCATTGATTTGCTTCCCTGCTCAAAGTGCACACTGGGTTTCTCACATGGAGGCTCAGGGTCCCAAGAGGAGTCTGGTGGATGGGCTGACAAGTATTCAGAACACTGAGTTACTCCTGTGACCCTCATTTGTCAACCCAGTCATGGTGGATTTATTTCCTGATGAACACTAAGGATGGGGACTGTATTGCGGATGCAGCCACCATTAAAGGGACACTGAGTTCAACCTGAAGACAAATGGCTGCCATGGTTATGCAAAACACAAAGCAAATAGGGTGGTGTTATTTGCTAAACTCCGTGAGCGAGGCACCCAGGAGGCACCTCAGTCTACAAACAGACGAAGATTTCTTTCGCTTTTTAACCTTTAGAACTCTGAAGTAGAGAGAACAGCCACATGCTTTAAAGGCCGAGTGGTCCTTCAAAAACACCCCGTTCTTTCAAACCATGAACAAAACAACAGATAAATTGCTGACCACCTCTCCCATCATTTCTTTCCCTCTTTTTAATGAGTTATTGATTGCCTGCTGGTGAGCATGTTCTGACCGTGGCTTATATAAGGTACCATGCAAGACATGAGGAATTGAGATTGTACTCCATCCACCAAGGAAGTTAAAATACATATGCTCCTGTGCAGACGCTACCCAAGTGATCGTGGTAATGATTCCTGGTGCAAAGACACAGCTAGCGAGGAGATGGAGAAGGCCAGTGGGTGCTTCCTGTGTGAGCTGCAGACTTAGTTGGTTATTTTCTTTCTTTAAAAAAAAAAAATCTTTGTATGTATTTTGTTTGTCTCTACATCTGTGAACCTCATGTGTGCAGTGATCAAGAAGGCCAGAAGAGGGCATCAGATCCCCCTCCTCCCCCAGCTAGAGTTGTGAGCCACCACGTGAGTGCTGTGAATTGAATCCTGGTCCTTAGGAAAATCTGCTTGTGTTCTTCACCAGTGAGAGCACTCTCCGGCTCATTGTTTTCTTTAAGATCTCCCTGGTTATCTCTTGCTCTAGAGTCTGCTATTCTGCCTTCAGCAGGGAGAAGAGAGGTTGTGTCTCAGCTCACTTAGCCCCCTGTGGAGGAGTAGATTTCAGTTTGTGTGGTAAGAGCTGGAGCCAGGTTCTGAGGATTGAACGCCACCTCATGCTGATTTGGGCTCTGGGGTTCAGCCTTGACTGAGGTGAAGGCAGACCGGTGTGAACTGACCCGTCCAGTGCTTTGTTCGGAACCGCTGTCCAGTCTGCACCGGTAGAGGAAGGAGAGGTGTGGGCACAGGGTTAGGAGATGAAGGCCTGGAGGTCATAGGTGAAAACAGGCTAGCAGGAAGTTCATCGTCTTAGGAAAATGTCTTATAGAATTATCCTAAAATGAGACAACTGAACACCAACCTGAGAGAGTAAGGATGCGGAATGCATGCTCAGAACAACAGGCACATTTTGAAATGTTAGTTATGGCCAAAAATGATCGATAGCAGTTATCTCTAGGTGGTAGAATTGTGAGCGGATTTTAAAGGTTTATTATTTTATGTGTTTTGCCTGCATGCACGTAAGTGTACCATGTGCCCTTCGAGGGCGTCAGAATCCCTGGAACTGAAGTGACCATTGGTTGTGAGCCAACCACAGAGGTGCTGAAAATCAAACCCCAGTCCATCAAGCGCTCTTAACTGAGGAACCATCTCTACAACCCCCCTGGTGGTAGAATTCTTTAACAAATGTTTTTTGCAAGTCAGGTGTGGCGGTGTAAACTTGGGAGGTCCAGGCAGACTGATAAAGAGTTCAAGGTCACCATAGGCGACGTAGTGAGTTTGAGGCTAACCTGGGATACCTGAGACTGTCTCAAAAACAAAACAAAACCACCCCAAAGGTAAACAACACCACCCCAAACCCAAACTGAACAATTAAGCCATTTCTTGTGGTAAAAGCGATGACTTACATTTAGAAAAGCTCACTGGAAGTTGCTTGGTTTTTATTTTAATATCAATTTTTATTTACTTATTAATTCATTTATTTGTTTAGTTTTGAGAAGCCCCAGCTGTAATCCCCACCCCCGCCCCAATGGAAGCCTTCACTGTGTCTCTTGATTCACAGTCAAGTTTTTCCAGTGTCAAGGAAACTCCCTATACAGCTCCGGGTCCTCTCACCACCCCCCCCACCTCTCCAACCCCCACCCCAGTCTGCTTTCTATGGAGGGAAAACAGGAAAACATTAGCTACCAACGGCAGGTAGAACCAGCAACTTGTTTGCTTTGCCTGCTTCCCTCTGACCTCAGTCCTGATGTTGGCTCCGGAGCACAGATGAAGGTGTGTCCATGGCATTGACCTGATGATGCAGCTGCCCCGGCCCCCTTCGCATGCCCCTGTGTCCCGCAGTTTCTGCGTCAGTGCCCATATTTGCAGGACCATTGGCCAAACCCTGAGCTGCCTGCTGCTCTTTGATCTGTAAACCCGAAGCCACGCCAGCCTGGCCCGAAAGCAGCTGCTCTGGAGCTTTGCAACCACATCCTGAGCCAAGGTCTCATCTAAGAAAAAAAAAGAGAGTCATTTTCTACAGTCAGGAGAGGGATTCACCCAGATGCTTCATCAAACACGGGGCGGGTGGCGGGGGGCGGATAACCGGGAACAACGGCCACCCTTGATTAAACGGCTGGGACAAAAATGACTGCTTTAATAGTGTCTGTCCTTCCCGTCGATCAGTTTGATAAAGTTTATTTTAGGAAACAATTCCCAAGGGGTTTGAAAGTACTGGATAGGATGGTAATTAGCCTTTCCAAAAATAAACTGTCAGCATATCTAAAGAATTGTAAAATCAGGGTGTAGTGGCTCATACCTGCCATCCCAGTGCCTGGGAGGCAGAGACAAGGCATGGTGGGTTGGAGGACAGCTAGAGGTACTTGGGATGTTCAAAAACAAAAACAGAACTGTTTAAAAACTAAGACTCTGCTATAGAATATTTTAGAACAGATCGTATCATAAAAGATTCAGGAATACACAGATATTTAGTACAAGTTAAAGCAACTTTTAAAATTTGTTAGTAGAGCCTGGTGTGGTGGTGCATGCCTTTAATCCCAGCACTTGGAGGTAGGGGCAAGCAGACCAGGGCAGGCTGGTCTACAAGGCAAGTTCCAGGTCAAGCAGGGCTGCATAGAGAGACTCTGCTTAAAAAAAAAATTAGTAAGGAGAGAGAGACACCCATTTCTGGCAATACTGAGAAGGATACCCTGGAAAACCTCCAGTTTCTGAAAACATCTAGAAATATTGGATAAAATACATATCTGAGTTCCTAAGGGGAAAAGGGAACACCGTAGGGCCAAACAAGAAGGCACTGAGAACCTCTGCAAAGGAAATTAGCTCTACCGCCCTCGGGAGAACTGTCCATGGAGCGGGGTAAGGACAAGCTGACACTGTGTGCACAGGAGGGGAGCTGGACAGGGGCCTAGGACCATCCTTGCCGTCTCTTCTCCCTGCCGTCAGTCTCTGGGAGAGCTGTCAGTCACTGGGAGAGCCAGCAGTCTCTGGACTGCGGTCCTGCTTCCAGAAAACCGTCACAAAAACAACAGGAAGCATAGATTTACCAATCTCTGTTGTACAGGATGTTCTGTCTTCTTTATTTGCAGAAGAAAACCTGAAAGTTTCCCCGTGTCCAGCAAGAATGGGACAAACAAGTATGGTGCAGCCGTCAGCAGAGAGGTTTCTGGGTGTTGTTGTACATTTCTGCGATCCCAGCGTTCCAGAAGCTGAGGAGGGAGGATTGGGAGTTCAAGGTCAGCTTGGGCTAACATAGACAGACCTTGTCTCAAAAAAAAAGAATAAACTTTATCTCTTTGTGCAATAATAGGAAAATATTTATATAACATATTAAAATTAAAAACAGCTAGGCCATAGAACAGCGTTGTTCAATAGAATAAAACGTACAACACATAGCAACTTCAAATTTTAGTAGGAATAATTTTAAAGTTGGAGGGCAGTAAAAAAGAGTGATGAAATTAATTTAAAAAAATCTCTTTAGACTTACTTATTTGATTTTTGTCTATGGGTATTTTGCCTGTATGTATGAGTGTGCCCCCTCCCCCCTCTGTGTGTCTGGTTCCCATGGAGGTCAGAAGAGGGTATCAGATCTCTGGAACTGGGGTATGCATGGTTGTGACTTGTCCGTGTTGGAAGGTGCCACACATGCAACGCCACACATGCAACACCACACATGCAATGCCACACGTGCTACACCACACATGCAATGCCACACATGCAGCACCACACATGCAACGCCACACCTTTCAGGACTGTATATCTGAGCTCTTACAAGCAGGCAAACCCTTGTGGATACAAAGGCAACTGGTGGTTTCCAGCAGTAAAGAGGAAGGAGAGTGTGGCTGCTCCACGTCATGGGTTCCCTTTTGGGAGCTAAAGCATCCTGGAATTAGACGCTGGTGACAGTTGCACAAGACTGTGAGTGTGCTAAAGAGAAATCACCAAATCTTACACTTTAAAAAGCAGCGAAAGAAGCTGGGGATGGTGACCCTAGCACTCAGGAGGCAGAGACAGAGAGATCGCTGTGAGTTCGAGGCCAGCCTGGTGTACATCGCCAGTTCCAGGACAGCTAGGGCTACATAATGAGACCATCTCCAAACAAAAATCAAACAGAAATAAATTATCTAATTTTATTTCTTCTCCCCAGTGTTGAGGTTCCTGATGTTTTAGGCGGCTGCTGAGGACCCAGTATCAGGTCCTCATGCTTCTCAGTGGCAAGCACTTCCTCAGCTGGGCCATAGCCCAACTCTTCTTCCTCCTTTTGAGGCAGAGCAGCCCTGGCGATTGAACTGAGGGCTCGGGGTTTCTGGAATTAAAGTTAAGTTCTTTCTGAGTGGAAGGGGTTAGACGCCTGCCTTTGCCTGATGCTTCTGTTTCACCCCTGGAAAGCTGAGGTGGTATCTGCCTGCCTCACAGCATGGGGAAGAGGATGGCTAGACCAGATCTGAAAAGTGCTGAGAGAGGGAAAGACCAGACAAACCAGGGTTGTTCAGCACCACTGGGGTGTGGATCACTGTGAAGTGACCAAGTCTTGTTATATTTAACCTCTGAATTGGTGATATTTTTCATAAATTAGCAAGGTGTTGCTGGAATTCTGCTTGGATGTTCTTGTCCCCTTTTTTTGACTCTAGGTATCTACAGTCACTTTCCACTGTGTTTTTTAATTTTTTTTTTTTTTTGTACAGGGAGTTGAACCGAGGTAAGCGCTGTACCACTAGCCTCTCCTACCTTATCATTTGAGACAGGGTGTCTCACTGAACCTGAAGCTCGCCCACTGAGATAGACTAGCCGGCCATAACATCCCAGGCATCCCCCGTCTCTGTCCTCACAGCGTTGGGAATACAGACACTCACCACCATGTCTAACTTTTATGTGGGTTCTGGGGATCTGAACTCGGGTCCTCAAGTTTGCACAACAGCTGCTTTATAGAACGAGCTATCTCCAGGGCCCCTACACTACTCTGATTTGTGTGGCTGCCCTTGACAGGTTATTCCCTCAGTAACTTTACAGGAAGTAAAGGAAAGAGATTGTTGTTGTTTGTGAATTGGACCTATGCTTTGACTATTGGGGGAGGTGACTAAGGACAGCAGCTTCTCCAGGCAAAGAAAAGGCAGGGACCAACAGAAAGGTCAATAAGCTTTTAATGAGAGGGATCTAACCTTTAGAAAGGCAAGGTGGGCACACCAGGGGAGATCCTGCTGGGCTCCCTGAGCGTTTGGCTTGCCGTAGATTTTATTGGAGGCTATGGTGATGTGTGCTTTTGGGCGTTAGAGCTCTGCCGTGCCCGGGGTGATGTGAGCCTTGTGCATTTAAAGCACACTCCACTTTTTTGAAGTTCATTGCAGAAAGTGGACGTTATAGACCTGCACGGTGTGATGGCTGAAGCACTGCACAGGCACAGAGAGGCTCCTGAGCAGCCACCAGTCCTAGCGCCTCTTGTGGGTGGTGTCCCTGTTGTCTGTGCCTGTTGGAGAAGCAGGGAGAATGCACGGCCGGGGAATCAGATTATGTGCTTTTCATTTGGGAGAAAGCTCCCACTACAATTGTTGTTGGTTCCTTCGTTAACTTTGTGATGTTATAAGCTGTTCTGGGAATTTGCCATTGTTTAATGAAGAAAACAGTACTTGGAAATTCTCTCCCTTCCACTCAGATACCCAACCCACTGAACATTGGAACAGTTTTGCACACCTAATGAAGACAAAGCTGAAGAGATTTTGGCTACCTTTGTTTCTTGATTGATTATTAATTTGTTTTAACTGCCCAGTTTGTTCCATCTAACAGGAGTCCAAAACCCTGTGCCCTGTAATATGCTAAGTAAAGGGGATTAAAGCACAGGGAAAAATAGGTAGTAGTAATAATAATACACATTACTGAACAAACTGGAGAGTACAATTCTATCTGTGCTTTGAAACTTTATTATACGAATGTATGTATGTATGTATTTCTAGTTATCTATCCATATACCTATCTATTTTGGTAAATTGATGAAATTTTTATTTGTTTTTTACTGGAAGTGTGGTTCAGTTTTTGTGAGGATTACAGCTGTCCATGGCAAATCCCACATATGGTAGATAAATAGTCAACCAAGCCCTTATCATTGCCTCTGTCCAGGAGTGAGAATAGAGTGTACCAGGAGAGGGCACCTGAAGGACCCTCAGTTTTAATCAATGGATGACTATACTGTTAATACAATAGTTTTCACAACAAAAAAGGACAATGAAGTTATTCACTGTTATCCTAACTGCCCTCCACAATGTTCACATCTCACCAATTGACCAGAAAGAGTTAGGAATTCCAGCTACTTGAGGTGAAGATAAATCCCAGATTGGATGATGACCCAGGGTTGGGGTGAGAAACAGCAGAGTGTGTTGGGGGAGGTCCAGAGGAGGGCTTAGTTCTCACTCTCAGCCAATAGCACAAGGGCTTCAGGCCCAACGCCCATTGGCTGAAACTATTTCAAGGGTCAGGTTTGTACCTGAACTCATGGTCACAGGACTTGGTGGAGGAGTGCTCGTGAGCTCATAGGTTTGGTGCCTGAAGGCTGCTTTGCTCAGACGTGGAAGGTAATTCCCAAGGTCCTCTGGGAACCTTGATGGTGATTGGAACATTCCTGCCTTTCTTTTTGATGCTCTGCCTTGTCCTGTCCAGGGCTGAGATGCTTATCTGTCATGGTTTTACTTTAACTGGCATCAATATTCACCTCTCTCTCTCTCTCTCTCTCTCTCTCTCTCTCTCTCTCTCTCTCTCTCTCTAATGGTCTTAGGGACTGAGCTAGAGGCTGGCACTGCTGAGCAAGTGCTCCACCACTGAGATATTACCTTAGTTTTTTAAAGCTTCGCAGACAAGGTCTTGCCAAGCTGCCAAGGCTGAAGTAATTACTGGGAAGACCCTTTGTTGGGGGCAGTGTCTCTGTGGACAGATGGTCACCCACATGCTTTGATTAAAACTTTCTTGTCAGTTTTTCTTGGCTTGTCTTAGAGCACGGGCATTCGAGTAGCCTACAGAAAAATCCCACTTATTCATAGCTGGGAAGATGACTTCGTAGGAAAAGCACTCGTCACCTAAGATGAGGACTTAAGTTCAGATCTCTAGGACCCACATAAAGTTATATATGTCAGTACCCATCTGTAACCTCAGAACCCACAGTGAGGTGTGGCAGAGACCCTGTCTCAGACAAGGTGTGAGGTGAGGATTGACGCCCGGGGTTGTCCTCTGACCTTCACACATTGCAGTGGCACGTGCTGGTCCTTACCGGTGCTCGTGCATGCTCACGCACACACTCACACAAAAGGCAAGAGAAAAACCCCACCTATTATAGATAAATTAAATGTAAATAAATAAATGCTTCCTGCTAATCTTGTAGGATGGGTTGTTACTTTATTTTCCATTTCCCATTCATAGCAAAGCTAACCTGCAAGTGGAAGTCTGTAAAGAGTTAGCAAGATGCATCTGCGAAGTCACCCCTCACCCCTGCTTAGGTCCAAGCATAGCCCCCCCATCCCACGGTGCCCTGCTTTCGTCATCACAGGGATGTGTTTCTTTTCCCTGTAGGCTTTGCGAGTCATGGACCGCTACATGATCCAGACAGATGACAATGACAGCCTGTCGTCAGTTCTGGATGTACATGTCAATATTGGTGGGAGAAGCTCGGTGCAGGGAAAAATGAAAGGCAGGAAGGCCAGATGGAATGTAAGGCCCTCCGACATGTCCAATAAAACTTTTAATCCCATCCGGGCCATTGTGGACAACATGAAGGTGAAGCCCAATCCAAACAGAACTGTGATCTCACTGTCAATCGGTGAGTTTGGTCCGCTTGATGGAGGGTTGGCATTGTCCAACACCTCCCATCCTCTTGGGCTGTCGGGAAGAGAGGAGAGGAGACCCAAACATGGGGATGTAAACTCTAGGTGGCTCTTTTGCTTTCCTCTTCCATGAACAGGTGACCCTACTGTGTTTGGAAACCTGCCTACAGATCCTGAAGTTACCCAAGCCATGAAAGATGCCCTGGACTCAGGGAAATACAATGGCTATGCCCCATCCATTGGTAAGCTTGCCCAGAGACAACCATGGTAGCTTCAAAATCTGTAGTGCTTTTTATTGTTTTGTTCTGGTTTTGATCATTTCTACATAACACAGTCTGACCTCAAACTAGCGATCCTCCTGCCTTAGCTGTTCAAGAACTTGGGTTATAGGCATGCGCTACCATGATTGGCTTTTAAACTTGTGTGTGTGTGTGTGTGTGTGTGTGTGTGTGTCTCATGCAGAGAGACAGAGAAAAACAGAGGGGATGGGAGAGAGAGAGAGAGAGAGAGAGAGAGAGAGAACAATGGTGTGTGTGTGTCTCATGCAGAGAGACAGAGAAAAACAGAGGGGATGGGAGAGAGAGAGAGAGAGAGAGAGAGAGAGAGAGAGAGAGAGAGAGAGAGAGAGAGAACAATGGTGTGTGTGTCGGTCAGAGAACAATTATGGGATTGGTTTTCTATTTCCACCACGTGTGTCCTAAGGATTGAACTCAGGATTGTCAAACTTGGCAACAAGCTCCTTTACCTACTGAGCCCTCTTACCGGCCCTCTTTCATGATATTTAAACAGGATTCTACCTATAGTAATTGCCTCTGATTTCCTGATCCATGATTCCGAAGAGCCCAAGATGAAACAGCCCTTTAGATTTAGAGAAGGCCCCCACTGTGGATTCTTAAACACAGCTATTGAGGTCTAATTTCTTTCCTGATTCCGTCTGCTTGCTGGAATCTCCCCATTAGGTGCCCAAACACAGTCATTCCTCTAGCAGCTCTGCCCGTCTTTACCGCAGAGGCCCGAGCGAGTCTGGCTGGCACTCCTCTGGGCCCCACATTTATTTATACTTGGCCCCTATAAATAGCTCCTCTGTTTCTTTGTGGGTTGAAGCTATGCTTTCATCCCAGCCTTGATCTCTCTGACATGCATTTTTAAGTGTGTAAGAGGGGCTATAAGGAAGAATGGTTGTTACTTTGGGGACAGGAGTTATTCCAGAGAACAGGACACTTTCCTATTTAGGGAAACTCCACCTGTCCAAATGTCTCTTCTGAAGATTTTGGTAAAATAAATAATTCCTTGACTTCATTTGCACGTTGTGTGTCTTCCTCTGGGTGTGGTGTACACTGAGCCATTCTTTTACGCAGAATGAGAAAAAAGCAATGTAGTTTCATACTGCTTTCAGATTCAAAGCTTTTCCAAGGGGAATCAGGGAAAGGGCTATTATTATTATTATTGACAGAGTTTCTCTGTGTAGTTCTGGCTGTCCTGGAACTCACTCCATAGACCAGGTTGGCCTCGAGCTTGGACTGAGAGAGATCTGTCTGCCTCTGTCTCCTGAGTGTTGGGATTAAAGGTGGGTCCCACCACTGCGCAGCTGAGACATGTTTAGGTGGATTGCTTACATATTAGAAAGTTGCACAAAAAACAATCGAATTCAAGACTCAAAATTAGGTCACAAAAATATTATAATGAGGGCTAGTGAGATGTCTTAGTGGGTAAAATGCTTGCTGCCAAGCCTAATGATCTGAGTTCAATCCCCGGAACCCACATAATAGGAGAGAGCCGACTCCACAAAGTTGTCCTCCGACTGCCACACATGTCCTGTGATATGTGCACCCCCCCACAATACACAAATAAATACTTTTATTATCCAAAGTAATTGAGCTTGGAAGCAGGAATCAAACCTTTATCTGAGAAGTGTTCACAGGGTCTGAGCATTGCACAGTGAAGGAGCGGAGATGATGGTGGTCTGTAGGAATACACTCTTCCTGGAGACCACCTATTTTTCTGTTTTCCATTAATAAAGTAGGAAATGTTGATCAATGTCACTTGAAAGAACCATTAGTGTATCTTAAATTAAAGAATATGGATACAGTTTGTATCTTTGCTAACTTGTCTTCTGGAAGGCAATTTTGTAAAACATTATAATAGGTTTGAAACTGCTAATACATTAAGCCTGCAAGCCACATTGGGAATGTTCTAGAAGAGAACCCTTGTACAAAGATACTATAAGTATATTATATAAGATAAAACACTAAAATTGGATCATATGCATTGAAACTGTTGGTGGCATTTCAAAAAAAATAGACTAAACAGAGTCAGGAATAATTTAAACCTTTATTTACAGCACCATAAAATGCAATCATAGTAGGCAAGATTATGTAGTGCATTTTGTGATCTGTGAACTGCTTCTTGTTGTCATCATACATTGTACTTTTCATAATGCTGCTACATATAAAGTTAATTCCCTTTACACATGGTGACTGGGCACACAGAATAAACTGGCCCTAAGCAAGGACAGGAAGCAGCTGGAAGCAGTGTTTGGGGCAAGACTGTCAATCAAGGGTGGAAAACCACCAGCTTCCTCTCCCCTGTCTTGTTTCAGGCTACCTGTCCAGTCGGGAGGAGGTCGCTTCCTATTATCACTGTGCTGAGGCTCCCCTGGAAGCTAAGGTGAGCCTGGATACCAGCCTAGAGGCCACTGAGAGCAAGCAGACTCCTTGCTTCTATTCCACAAGGAGTGATGATTTGAGCAGAGCTGAGGAGAACCACCCTTTAACAAATTGAGAACTTCATATATCAGTAATTGTGATTAATGTCACCACAGTGTAAGAGGTGTCTCCTACCACTGATGAAGTGTTGTCATGGGGTCTCAAAGGACCCCCAAATCATCCTAGACTTTATTTCCTTCAAAAGGTCATTGAGAAACTATTCAAAAATAGTAAATAATATTATTAAAAAATTATCATTAGGATGTGTTTAAGTATGTATTTTCCTTCACTCATTTTAGGGCATTGAGAGAGAACACTAGGGGTCTCATGGCACCCGAGTCCTTGTCAGTGCCAGTTTAGGTGCTGCCCAATAAGAGGATTATCTGCTTCTTCATCAAAGAGGTGTCTTTTATCTGGGTTCAGAGAAAAGTCAGGCTTCAAGTCTGCCATCAAAAGTAAATAAATAACTTGGTGAAAAGTAGTCCAAGGTCAATCGAAGATCTCCCTTGAAAGTTGGTTGACTCATAGCCAGCTTGTTCTTTTTAAAGAGATTTGTTTACTTTGTTTTTAAGTGGCCATCATTTTCAACAACATTTAGAGATAGATAAGAGATGGGTATTAGAAAGACAGACACATGCATATGATAGATGATAGACAGATAGATAGATAGAAAGATAGATAGATAGATAGATAGATAGATAGATAGATAGATGATAGATAGTTAGATTTGGTTTGGGCTCAGCACAACCCTTCCTATTTCCTTGGCACTTTTTGAAGTAAAAAAAAGTCCACCCTTCTCCTTTCTTTGCAGGATGTCGTTCTGACAAGTGGCTGCAGTCAGGCTATTGAGCTCTGTTTAGCTGTGCTGGCCAATCCAGGACAAAACATCCTTATTCCGAGACCCGGGTTTTCCCTCTATAGGACTTTGGCTGAATCTATGGGAATTGAGGTCAAGCTCTATAATCTATTGGTAATCAACTTTTGATTTTTTAAAAATGTTTATTTTATCCTGAATGTCTGAGTATTTTGTCTGTGTGGCACTTGTGTGCCTGCCGGAAGAGGGTGTTAAAGCCCCTAGAACTGAAGTTACAAATGGTTGTGAGCCATCATGTGGGTGCTGGGAATTGAACCTGGGTCCTTTGCAAGAACAGCAAGTACTCTTAACCCTTGAGTCACCTCTCCAGGCTCTGGCTTTTAATTTTTGACTCCAATGCTCAGTTACTACCCTGTAAAAAAAAAAAAAAAAAGAAATGATTCAAAGGCAGATTTTATTCTTTTAAAAATTATGTTTATTTATTTTGTATGTATGTTTGTGTGCATGCATGGAGCAGGGAGCTTGGCATGTACAAGCAATGGCACATGTGTGGAGGTCTAAGGCCACATTTCAGGAGTCAGTTCTTTCCTTCCATCATGTGGGGTGTGGGGATGGAACTCAGGTCATCTGGCTTGGTGACAAGCACCTTTACCGGCTGAGCCATCTCACTGGCCTCTTACTCTGTACTTTATACTAAATCCTTGGATTGAGTATTCCGCCTAAATTGTTCAGAAACATCCTACTCTCACTCTTTTTTTTTTCTTTCTCAGCCTGAGAAGTCTTGGGAAATTGACCTAAAACAACTGGAATCTCTGATTGATGACAAGACAGCTTGCCTCGTTGTCAACAACCCCTCAAATCCCTGTGGTTCCGTGTTCAGTAAGAGGCACCTTCAGAAGATACTGGCAGGTAAGTGCCAGAGGCCCCGCACAGGGGAAGAAGGGAGAGCAGAATCCTTTAGCTGCTGTCTGAGCCTGGGATGGAGGTGGAGAATTGCCAGCCCCAGCTCTAGTCAGTGACGTGTCATGGACCCCAGGGCTAGTTTAAAAGAGGGGGGAAATGAGAAACACAGGCTACACATCCCTAATCCCCAAATGGCAAGCATCCCATTTCGGAGCATTTGGCATTTTCAGATTAGAAACGTTCAAATGGCAAGTCTGTATAAATATCCCCAAATCCCTCTTTTTAAAACCCGAAACAAAAACAAACAAACAAGCAAGCAAGCAAAAACCCCTGACGAATCATAACAATAAAACACTCAAATCTCAAACCCCCGTCCCAGGCATCTTGGTTAAGAGGCCGTTCACCCGTATTTGCCTTCGCTACCGCCACGTGGAAGAGAGAGCCTGAAATATGTGGTTAAATGGCAGAGTTAGGCTAACATCCTGGAAGAATGCCAGATGTGTTTAGCTCCTAAGAGGACGGTCAGACCCACTAGCACAGAATGCAGAACCCAGAGGCCTAGGTATGAAGAAATGACAAGATCATTCAAACTTAAAACGATTCCAGCATGGTTTTTTTTTTTTTTTTTTTAATTTTCAGTGGCTGAAAGGCAATGTGTCCCCATCTTAGCTGATGAGATCTATGGTGACATGGTAAGTCCAGGGTGGGTTGTCAGTACCATTTTGTTTGATGGGGCGTCTAGAGTTAGCTAATGGAATCTTTGGAAGTTGTGTACAGCCCTCTCTTCAAATACACAGACCACGTCTCCTTAGCTCATTAGTTGTTCACTTATTTAATTCAAAGAACTGGGAAATCCTAAAGTTCTTGGGATTTACTTGAATATAGATGCCAAGTTACTAAGATATAAAGGTATTTGTAGATTTCTTGTTTATAGATGTGTAATTTTAAGAGTCGGTGTTGGGGGGGGCGGTCCTCAAAATGTAACCCAGTGGGGGAGTACATGCCTAGTACATGCTTGAGTCTGGGTCCAATCCTCAGCATCGGAAATTTCAAAAAAGGTGCAGATGAAGAGGAGGACTGTTGTATTACTGACTGGGGAGTATTACATATTCTAGACTGCCTTGGAAATATTACATATGACAAATGTGCTGTGTGGCCTTTTAATCCATCCCAAAGTCTGAGATCTGCAACATAGTTTGGCCCAGGAATGTTAGATATTGGATTATTTTATTTATTTATTACCTTTTACTTTTAAAATCTATAACTCCACCAGTCCTAATTCCATAGTGCCAATTTCCAGAAGTTGTACACACTATTCGACCAGCGTCTCTGTCCTTATTGTAGGCTTCCTTTAATCCAGACCGCACACCAATTGTCTTTGGATAAGTTTTCCCGAACCACGTGGGATCCAGTCATGCCTGAGGGTGGGAAGGGGCCTGACGATCCTTTATTCTGTCTCTCGACGTCTAAGGAGGGGAATGGAAGGCTCAAGATCCAGAACATTCAAGAGCTCCTCTTTTCCTCAGGTGTTTTCCGATAGCAAATATGAACCACTGGCCACCCTCAGCACCAATGTCCCCATCCTGTCCTGTGGTGGGCTGGCCAAGCGCTGGCTGGTTCCTGGTTGGAGGTTGGGCTGGATCCTCATCCATGATCGAAGAGACATTTTTGGCAACGAGGTGAGAGCAATATGGTAAAATGGCATGAGTAATTTAGTGTTTGTGTTCAGTTTGAACACTCAGAGTTGCGGAGGTAGGGTTTCCTCCTCCTCCCAATAGTATTGCTCACAGTGCCTGGAAACGTGATGAATATTCCTCATCCAAACCCAGTATCACAAGTTTGGGTCTCTGGGTTTGTGAAGAAATTTCATCGGCCTCCAATTTTAAGACTCTGGAAGGGCAGACATTCACTGTAGTGAAAGCACTATTGCTCATGTGTTATGAACTCTATTTTTATTTTATCTTTATGACACCCTTTGAGACCATTTTACAGTCAAGAAAAGCAGGGTGCAGAGAAGTTACAACATCTGCCCACAGTCCCATGCAGGTTTGTGACAGAGTCTGGCTGTAGACGCAGGTGGTATAATGTAAGAGGGTCACTTAGGGACCCTCCCTTCTGGAGATTAAAAACCTGACGGAAAGGTCAGAATAGAGTCACCACACAGGGGTGTTTTAGAAGGTGTAAATCATTGTTTCCTGGGGATTCTAGATTCGAGATGGGCTGGTGAAGCTGAGCCAGCGGATCCTGGGGCCATGCACCATTGTCCAGGGAGCCCTGAAGAGTATCCTTCAGCGGACCCCTCAAGAGTTCTACCACGACACTTTAAGCTTCCTTAAGGTAAAATGGCAGCTTAGAGCCTTCCACTTGAGGAATTCAGAAGCTAGACTACACATCAGTGGAACAAGGAATAATCGTCCCTAATTTCTGTTCCAGTGTGGGGCTTCCACATCACAAGGTGGCATCAATGCCATTTTCCATAGGCACATTCTTCTCGCTTCCTGTAATTCACTCTGTTTTGCTAAGAACTTAAAGTGAGGAGGTTTTGGTCTTGTTACCTCTTTGTGCCTAGGTTTGTGGTCTTCAATGAAGGCTCTACCTTCAATGATGATTTTATTTCTTTTTTTAAAAAATAACTTTACAAAACTTTACATGTAAAAGTCATGTTTTTCTTTTACTTAAAATTTGATCCTTGATTTTTTTTCTTTCTGCCCCTTCTTGTAGTCCAATGCAGAACTCTGCTATGGGGCATTGGCTGCTATTCCTGGACTCCAGCCAGTTCGCCCTTCTGGAGCCATGTATCTTATGGTAAGTGTGTGTGGGGTGTGTGTGTGGGGTGTGTGTGTGTGGTATATGTGTTGTGTGTGTGTTGTGTTGTGTGTATGTATAGAAGTGATAAGACACAGGAGACTGGCTTGGCAGGATTGTCATGGGTGGCTAGCAGGGTATGCCTCCATCTACAAAGACAATGGGTTAGGCACCGGTCCCCATCATTTGAGGAATTGCCTTGTTATGAATTATCCCAGTGCTTTGATTTAACCTGTGTTCACAAACCTCTCTCAACAACCTAATTCTCCAGTACAGCCACCATCTCATGCATAGATAAAGAGCATGCTTTGTGTTTCATGGCTGAGAGTGATGTTGGTTCCTTCAGAGATAGAGGGACCACATAGGGATTTTGTAACCCAGGGATGCTAAATGTCTTGCAATTGATGGAGTCGACCCTACAAAGTAAAAAATTACTTGGTCCTAAGGCCAACTTTACCTCTTTTGAGAAAAGAAAAATGGCATTTCTTTTCCTATCTTCATTCATCAACATCCAGGAAGGAAGGAACCCTCTGATAAACTACAATATGAACATAAACATGCCCTCTCCTCCCAGCTAGGAGCTCCTGAGTTCCCGAGTGGTGATGCTCTTAGCTATGGGCAGGAGAGCTCCCAGACATCTTTCAAGGAGCCCTTGCTCTCATTTCTGGCACAGGAAACTGGCCTGTGTTCGTCTGGTGACACACTGGTCTCTCCGCTCTCATTGGTACAGGTTGGAATTGAGATGGAACATTTCCCAGAATTTGAGAATGATGTGGAGTTCACAGAGCGGTTATTTGCAGAGCAGTCTGTCCACTGCCTCCCAGCGACAGTGAGTGCCATGACTCCGGACCCCGGAGGTCTTCCTGAGCTATGTTTTAGCCTAACCTTCTCCTCCATGCCAAGAATTCCCATTTGATAAGATTACAACTGATGTGTTTTATGGCTTCTCCTCCATCATTATCCCCCCAGTAACAGAAAGATAAGTCGGAAACATTACTGTGGGTGGGAGGAGAACAGTCTGTTTTAAGATGAAGTCACTCAGTGGCTGACTCGGCAATCCAGGGATGGGGTATGGAGCAAATTGACTCATCTGATGTAATGGGTCTTGCAGACTAGAGGCCTGGCTACGGTAGGGTGAGCCAGTATCAGATTCAGTTGCCCTGGAGATAACAAGTCCTTGTTTTTGCAGTGCTTCGAGTACCCAAATTTCTTCCGAGTTGTCATCACGGTCCCCGAGGTGATGATGCTGGAGGCTTGTAGCCGGATCCAGGAGTTCTGTGAACAGCACTACCACTGTGCTGAGGGCAGCCAGGAGGAGTGTGACAAATGACGTGTGCCCGCACGCATCCTCCTGAAGACGTGAGCCCTCACGCATCCTCCTGAAGACGTGTGCCCGCATGCATCCTCCTGAAGACGTGTGCCCTCACGCATCCTCCTGAAGACCTGTGCCCTCACGCATCCTCCTGAAGACGTGTGCCCGCACGCATCCTCCTGAAGACGTGAACCCTCATGCATCCTCCTGAAGATGTGTCCCATCCAAAGAGGGCTGCACTGGGCTGCTCCCCCTCAGGGAGTCAGGTGTCCATCCAGTCTCATCCAACACACACCCGGAACCCCAAATTCTCCCCTCACTCGACTCTGCTGGAGGGACCCAGGAATTCATTGCACGCCCACCCCCTCCCCACACACAACTTATAGCTTCCTTATCCTGAGAGCACCGGGCGAACAGGTTTACCAGAAAGAAGTGGGACAAGAAAAGTGAGAGGTCAGGATGGGAGAACCAGGATGATTCCCACGCTGTCAGGAGCATCCTCTCCACCGGGTCCCAGGTCACCTCTGGGGCTGCCTCACTTCACACTCGCCTTGCACTCTTTGCTGTAGAGCTACACTGGAAGGAATGTGAATTCGGTTAATTGTCTTCTCAGCACATTAGCGAACTATTTAAAGGGTCCTTGGCAGAAGTTTTTTTGTTTTTTGTTTTTTTTTGTAAAGAATTTTCTGCAGCACTAATAAGTGCCAGCTTCCTAACCGATCGGCTTCCTAAGTTTACATTCACTTGTATCAGGTTTTCTCAAAAACAGGAAGACACCTCATTGTGGGAGAAAGAAGGGGTAACAAGGCTTGCCAGAGACACTGCTGTGTGCAGGTCAGCACCCTCCTCGGAGCCTTCTTGTAGAGGCATTGCCACTTCTGCTGTCATGTGAATATTGATTTATTAATATTTGTTATATTATCTTTTCATATATTTTCTAAGAAACGTTTATATTATTAGATCTTTTATTTTGTCAAGGGCATAAATTATTTTTTCTTTTTTAAAATAAATTTTATCAAGCACGCGTCTCTGTGACATATTTTCTCTGGGGGGTGGGGTTCCGATCCCAAGGATGAGTCCAGTCTGTTACCTGTTAGGTTTCTGTAGTAGTCATTTCTTCATTGCTGGAACGAAACACCTGACCAAAGCCGCTCAAGGAGTGGAGGGTTTATTCTGTCCCTCGGTTCCAGGGGGATGCAGTCTGTCCTGGGGGCAGGGCGGTGGTGAGAGAGGAACGCTTGCTGTGCTCAGTTCAATTTCTCCTTTTGATTCATTCCAGGGCCCCGGCCCATGGAATGTTGCCGCGTTAGGATGCATGTTTCCACCTCAGCTAACTTACCCTATGAAATCCCTCGCAGGCGTGCCCATATGCTTTTCTCCTGCGGTATTCCAGATCGTGTTAAACTGGCAATCAATACCAACCATTCTAGGATCATCTATTTCTTTGGAGACATACTGATTCTGGAAGTTACAAACAAACATTTCATAGGTCTTTGACACCAAACGGCGAGCTATCCTTGCCTGGATCCTCAGGCCACTCAGTGGGAGAACAACTTGGAACAAGTTTCACTTGACCTGCGAATGAGAGGTGCTGGATCTTTTGGATCTTTCAGCACTGTCTGCAGATGCTATCAGGCACAGTCACCTATTATAGGTTTTCCTCAACATCTCTGCTAGAGAAGGGGAGCGGATCTTGCAGGGTTGGCCTGGGGCCATGTTAGACTATTGCAGTCTGGAGATAGCTTACCAAGGCAAGTAAGAGTCTTAATTAGGAGAGAGACTTGGGAGCTCAACCAGCTGCACCCAAAGGATCATCTTTACAAAATATAAGCACCAACCCCCTCCCCAACCTATGTTTCAGTTCAGTGAACTCCCAGAAAATTTATGTCTTAATTTTTCCCTATCAAACCCAAGATGAAGGGATACGATGACATCGGTTTCCTGTATGCCACCACTGTGGACATCTTCCAAAAATGTCTGGCTCCTCTTTTCCTGTCTCCTGTCCCCAAAGAAATAAACAGGAAGATGGTGCTTTACACAAGATGTTTAGCTTCCCCTGCATAGATGGTTCCACCCAGCACTACTCACAGAATTCTGCCCAGACCCTGCAATTCCAGTTTCTTTGGTCTACGTGTTGGTAAATGAGCCAGATAAACAGCCAGGCATCTTGAGGGGAAAATGACGGGGGATGTAGCTCAATGGTACAGCCCTTGGCGAGTAGGGGCAGGACTCTGGGTTCATCCCTACCCTTATGATGAGGGTGGGGGAAAGAGGAGGTGGCTGGTGTGGGATGAATGCACATTGGACAAATGTCGAATGACACATACAAACATTCGGTGTTCCACACAAAGGTCCTGTCCTTCAGCCTCTCAGTTTCTTCTCTGGTGGGGAAATGAGTATTTAGTGGTCCATACTTGAGAATTATTTGGAGCAGATGTAAGTGGCTGTGTGTGCTTAGGTAGGCACAAGTTCCCCTTTCAAAACCAAATGACTTAACTTTAGTTCTGAGCTCTATCTAGGTCAAAGGAGGGTTGACACATCTGAAGTATTCCTCACGCCCCCAGTGTCTCTAAAAACCCTCCCCCATCCCCAAACTTAACACTCTGGAGAGATGCTTTTCTGCCTAGTAGTGTCCAAGAGTCTCCGAAAACACAACCTGGATAAGAAGGTGGGGAACAAGGGCTGTAAGTTGTGGCTTCACCTCTACCAGTTTGACAGGCCCGGCCCAAGATGGGTCAGCACTAAGTGATCCAAACTTCATCTTAGTTCTCAACTCCCCAGCCTGGAAAACTCAAACAATGCGCAGGAGCAGATGGACGGCCCTATGGGGAGGGGCTAAGGGCCACTGTAGGTGCTTGTGAGCAAGCTTTGACAATAGCTCTGGTTTTTCTCTGGTTCTGTTCGCACCTTCAGTTTGAACTTGACCCCGCTGCCCATTGTGATATTCTCTTCCTCTTGTACGCCTTCAGGTTTCAAGAACTTGACAAATCATCCCTGGGCATCAAAAACATTGGTGAGCGTTCCCAGCTCCAGAGCAGTTCCACCAGATGTGAAGCAGAGTGGGAGATTAGCTGGTGTCAAAAGTATAGACCTTTGGAACATTTCTTCAAAGAATCGCGCCCTTCATGGTCCTGCGCATCCTGCTGGAGAAATGAATCCACTTCAACCTGCTAGTCAGAGATGAAACTGGACACTGTGAAGCGACAAGGGCAGACCAACAATATGGGGCTTTAACTAGGAGGCAACCAGCATGAAGTAAAGGAAACTTTAACTTTTACAGGCGTGGTAGTGAGGAAACAGGTTGGGGCAACAAGAGGGAGGCTTCCATAGAATCAGGAAAATGAAAAATCAGGAGAAGGAGGAAGAGGGGGAGGAGGAGAAGGAAGAAGGAGGAGGAGGAGGAGGAGGAGGAGGAGGAGGAGAAGAAGAAGAAGAAGAAGAAGAAGAAGAAGAAGAAGAAGAAGAAGAAGAAGAAGAAGAAGAAGAAGAAGAAGAAGAAGAAGAGAAGATGAAGAAAAAGAGAAGGAGGAGGAGGAGAGGGAGAAGGAGGGGGAGGAGGAGAAAGAAGAAGAAGAAGAAGAAGAAGAAGGAGAAGAAGAAGAAGAAGAAGAAGAAGAAGAAGAAGAAGAAGAAGAAGAAGAAGAAGAAGAAGAAGAAGAAGAAGAAAGTTGGTTCACATAAAATGTACCCAGGGTGTGTTGTTAAATGGCACAAGGGGGAGTGTTGGTCTCCAAGTTTCTCATGGAAGCTGGGAGATAGGGACACTGTAGTCAGAAACTGTCTGGAGCAAACAGTAAATTCTTTGGGTAGCCTTGAGTTTCTCAGGCAGCCACATTAATACCTAAAGCATCCTAGGGAGATAATTTGGGGTTGCTAAAAACTGTTCCTGCTTGATTCAAGTCTTGTTGAAGCTATTAATAGTTGAGAGAGGGTTCAGAAAATCCTGGATAGAGTTTGGTCAAGGAGAGACTCTGTCAACTCTACATCCTCTGGATACTACTGAGAACTGATTGGAAGTACCCTAAAGTTGAATGGTCTCATGGTGTACTCTGCTTTACCATAAACAATCTAAATATGCTCGCAAACACATCCGCGAGAGTGTGATGGGCCTCTGCTCAGGCCCACACACCTGCAGCAACCTCCTCATCCCCATTCGCAGATACACACAGGCACCTTTACTGATATAGGATCTGTAAGTTCCCACCCAACAGACAACCCCAATGCCAGGATGCCTCACCTGGGAAGTGAGTTGAATCAAAAAGAGTACATCCTACCCATGGGCTGGGAGTGGAAAATTAATATTAAGATATTCATAGGATCCAAAGGGAGCTACAGACACACAGTAATCCTCACCCAGAGCTCAATGACTTGTTTTTGTATGAATAGTACCTAATTCTACTCTTAAAACCTTCATACAAATGTGCATAGCAGCACGATAGCCGTAAAAGAGGAACAACTCAAATGTTCATTGACGGAATTACAATAAAATCATATAGAAGAATAGTACTTAATAGTTGAAAGGGCAACTGGAGAGATGGCTCAGCAGTTAAAAGCAGTGCTTGCTCTTCTAGAGGACCCAGGTTCGATTCCTAGTACCACACGGCAGCTCACAACCACCTAGAATTCCAGAGGATACAACATCCTCTACTTGTGCAGAAACACTTGCACATGTAATAAAGTTTTTAAAAAATTCGAAGTAGAAAAGGAATTAAGTAGTGATACAACATTGTTGAACCTTGAAATTGTTGGGCCAAGTGAAAGATGCCAGTCAAAAATACTACATGTTGTGTGATTCCATTGATATCAAATGCCTACCTAACATAGGCAAACTGCTAGAGACCAAAGAATGATTGATTGTCTGGCTGCCTAAGGCTGGGCATGAGGGTCAGAGTCGAAGATGGAGAGTGTTTGCCAACGTGTGCAGGGCTTGTACTGGGGGGAAGGATGGAGGAGGGAGGGTGGCTTTTTGGTTCCTGCTGCCCAGTTCCCGGCCACCCAGCTAGCTTAGCCCCGAAATAATCACACAGAAACTGTATTCATTAAATCACTGCTTGGGCCATTAGCTCTAGCTTCTTATTGGCTAACTCTTATGTTAATTTAACCCATTTCTATTAATATGTATATTGTCATGTGGCAGTGGCTTACAGGCAAAGATTTGTCATGTCTTACTCTGGCAGCTCCATGGCAGCTTCCTCACTCCACCCTTCTTTCTCCCAGCATTCAGCTTAGCTTTCCCTGCCTATCTAAGTTCTGCTCTATCAACAGGCCAAGGCAGTTTCTTTATTCATTGACCAATGAAAGCAATGCATAGACAGAAGGACCTCCCACACCAGAAGGATATGTTCTAAGTTGGTCATGGTGTTGCATGCACAACTCTTAAAACACTAAAACACATCAGATTAAACACTGTTAGGTGAATTATGTAGTACAGGGGCGACATCTCAATGACATTTTCAAAAAGGTCAGTAGACAGTAAGCCCTCAAGAAGGCCATTTCAAAAATGTCTTGGCATTGGAAGGAAGCTCAAAGTTGCTTTGGATTAGCTTTGTTGTGAGACAAGGTCTTCCTGCGTCCTTCAGGCTGGCCTCAAACCTACAGTCCTCTGGATGCTGCGATTGCACGTGTGCGGTACTGTGTCCAGATAAAATTCCAGGAATTTAAAAGAAAAAGTCTGGCAAGTATATCATTTGTACAACTGTTCATACAGAAATCGGTTTTCTCATGAAGAGCATGACATCATTTCAGACTTCAGCATTTTGTAAGTTGTGATTTTTCTTCTCACTAGGAACAAGCAAATTCTATGTAGAAATAGAATAGTAATAGTAAAGTCAATCTGTTCATTTTAAAACATACTATCCTTTTTTTTTTTCAAGACAGGGTTTCTCTGTAGCTTTGGAGCCTGTCCTGGAACTCACTCTGTAGAAGACCAAGCTGGCCTCCAACTCACAAAGAAGAGAGATCTGCCTATCTTTGCCTCCTGAGTGCTTTTGCTTTAAGATCCACTGAGTCTAGAGGCTCTGGCTAACCCCTCACTTTCAGATTCTGCCTTATCCACGAGTTGATGACTCTGAAATGTGCGTCCAGGCTAGGTCTCTCTTCTGAACTTCAAAGCCACCCATCGGACTGCCTCATCCCTTCTCCATCGGCAGATCGCAAAAAGAATCACTGATCTATCATTTCTGATGCCCCACTCAGAGTAGACCTGACTACATCCAGTGTTCTTCAGTGAATACCCCCCTTCTCTGGGATGGGCCTCTTCCTCTATTTGCCCACGCTAGGAACCTCTGAGCCACCATCAGCACCTTCTATTCCTACCTCTCTCCATGTCCAGTCTTCGAAAACCCCTTAGATCTGGCCTCTCCTTCCCTGCTCGTCATTGTCTGAGTCCTCCACACCCTCTTAACCGGCTTAACCACATCCGTCCCACCTACCTACAAGCTCAGGACCATCCGACACTCACCACAGTGATGACTTTTAAAACCAAACAATGCAGTCATGTTACCCACCTAATCTTCCCGGTGGTGTGGGGAGCTCGTGGAGGGCAGAGGACAACACGCAGCTATCAGTCCTCTCCTCCTACCATGCAGGTCCCAGCCATCAAAGGCAAGTCAACTGAGCATGGCGGCAAGCATCGTCACCTGCCGAGCCACCTCACTGGCCCGCTAGTCAACTGAGCATGGCGGCAAGCATCGCCACCTGCCGAGCCATCTCACTGGCCCGCTTCACTTTAGTGTTTTAAGACAGGGTGTCCTGGCTAGTTTTTGTGACATGAACACAAGACTAATTGACACAAACCGGCACATCTGACAAGAGGCTCTCTCTCGGTAGAGGGATCGGCGCCACCCAACGGTCCTGCGGGCGTGTTTGTGGGCATTTTCTTTCTTTAAAAGTTTTTTTTTTAAGATTAATTTTATTTTATGCGTATGAATGTCTTGCCTGCATGTATGTAAGTGTACCATGTACATGTCTGTGCCCTCAGAGGTCAGAAGATGGTCTTGGATACCCTGGAACTAGAGTGACAGACAGCTGTGAGCCACCCTATTGGTTGAATTGAATCAGGGTTGCCTTTTTGATTTGTTTGTTTGTTTTTTAATACAGGGTCTCTCTATCTAGCTATGGCTGCCTTGGAACTCTCTACGTAGCCCAGGATGGCCTTGAACTCACAGAGATCCGCCTGCTTCCCAAGTGCTGGATTAATGTGCTCTTGATTGCTGAGCCATCTCTTAAGACTGATGTGCGAGGCGCCAGCCCACTATGGTGGCATCACCCCTGCACAGGTGGTCCTGCCAAGGAAGTATAAGAAAGCCCGATAAATTCCTTTCTCCCCAGGTTGCTTTTGGTCCTGGTGTTTATCACAGCAACAAAAAGCCAACTAGGACCCAGAATCTCTGACTGGGCCTGGTACTCACTGAGTTAGCTAGACTGGCTGGCCAGCGAGTCCCAGTGACCCTACTGCCCCAGCACCGGGATTACAGTCACATGCCACTGGGCCTGGCTTTTTACATGGGCGCTGGGGGTCCTGACTCAGGGCCGCTTTCCCCCACTCTTATCTTGCACCCTGCACCTGCTGCCCCTTAGCACATCCTTAGTGTAAGGCTAAGCTTCCTCCTACCCCGACCGGCCTGCTGCTCACCCTCCCCTCTGTCTATATCACTAATTCTTATTTACTCTCCGAAGTGCAGTTCAGGGAAACCTGCTGCTGCCCCTCTGCCTTAGCCAGCTTCCTTTTCCTCATTGCTTTTCATCTCATTTTGGAATTATAAATATTGGGCTGGTTCCAGGATTTAATGAGCATCTCTCTCAGGATGTAGACTATGTGCCCAGAGACCGTTTGCTTATCATTGCCTCCTAGTGTTTCGTGTTGAATAAATGAGCGACTGTTGACGTCACGACAATAGTAAGTTGCCCTTCACCACCACAGTCACAGCTGCATCCTGGGGACACTGCGGATCCCAGCTCTGCCTCTTGCTCCCTGGGGATGTTGCAGAGGAAGGAACATCCAGTGGACTGCACAGTCTCTGGCGGCAGAGAGGCCTGGGCCTGCTGTGCTGCTGCTGTTGCCGGCCAACTGTGACTCTTCGGAAAGACCCTTTTCCTCTTTGGATCTCAGTTTCTTGATATCTGATAGCCCAGATCTCGTACCTCTTTAGAGATTTGGTTTGGAGCTGGAGAGACGCTCAGCAGTTATGAACATGTTTGCAGAGGGCCTGAGCTTGGCTCCAAGCACCCGTTCAGGTAGGGTGGCTCACGACTTCCCGCATCCCTAACTCCAGAAGATCTGATGATGCCCATGGCTTCTGTTTACACCTCCACACATGTGCACATGCCTACACACGGACATAACTTAAAAAAAAATCTTAAAAAGAGATTCCCCTCCACAGTTGGTGTATTTTTTAAAGTACTATTTATGGATGTCATATAATTTATCAAATTGTTGAATTATCTCCGCAATAATTCTCTCTGTGTGTTGTGTGTCCATATGTATGAGGGTGTACTGTGTGTGTGTGTGGGTGCATGTGTGCATGTGCATATGCGGAAGTTGAAGGTCAGCTTTGGGTGTTGCTCCTCATAGACCACCCACCACGGTTCTGACAGGCTGTGTCACTGGCTAGAGTTTGCCGATTAGGAAGGGCTAACAGGCCAGCAAATCCCTGGGGTCCACCTGCCTCTGCCTCCCAGTGCTGGCATTACAAGTGAGTGCTACCGCACTCGGCATTTTTACATGGGTGCTGGGGACCAAAGACAGGTCCTCATGCAGCCTCCACAGTCCCGCGATAGCTTTTTAAGCCTTTCTTTTTGAATCTAGCATCTGGATTTCACCATGTATATCATATATCCTCAGTATCTCTTGAGTTATAAAATTCAACTGACTTTTAAAATCCTTTTCTCTCCACCTTGTTTTGGGTTGGGGATTGAACCTACAGATTTGTATACCCTAAGCAGGAACTTAGGGTACCACTGAGTGACAGCCCCAGTCCTCTTTTTTACTTTAGAGATTGAGAGGGAGTGTTGTTGATTACCTTGGCTGAGTTTCAACTTACTCTGTAGCCTAAAAGGCTTTGGGCTTGCAATTCTCAAGCCTCGGCCCCTCCCCACCCCAAAGTAGCTAGGTTGTAGGCCTGCTCCACCAGGTCAGGCTTCACTTTTGTCTTTCACGGTGTTGACAGTTTTGAAGAGTCCAGGCTAGTCTCCTGTCCCAGGTTCTATAGCTGACTGTTGTCAGCTTCCCAATGCATCCACCAGGGGGCACAAGGACCAGCAGTCCCATATTGATGTTGCTAAATTCAACCCCTTGGCTAAGATGGAATCACTGGAGTTGTGAGGGGAGAATTCAATGATGGATTTCAGGTCCATACACCCCTCTGTCCCATTCCTATTCAGTGTTGATTCTGGGGCAGACCCACGGCCCTCCACCTTCCTGATGGTTAGGGCCTTATGCATCCCAGGCAGCTGCTCTGCCATACCCCTGAGCTGTAGACCAGCTCCCCACAGCATTCTTGACTTTGTCCTTCACCATCTCTAGGCAGAGCTCTATGGGTTGGAAGCCAGCACGATATACGTTGCGAGTTCCAGGCCAGCCAGAGATACGTATGCTTGTGTGCCTGCTTGTCTGTATTGTACAGTGTGTGTTGCTGTCTGTTGAAGCTGGAAGACACCATCAGAAGCCCTGGAGCCTGACTTACAGGTGGTTGTGAGCTGCCATGTGATTCCTGGGAGCTGATCTGGGCTCTTCTGGAAGGGCACCAGCGCTCTTAACCACGGAGCCATCTCTCCAGCCCCTCCATCGTATTTTTCCAGATATGTTTCTCATGTTTGAAACTGAAGCTCACCAATTTGGCAAGGCTAACTGGCCAGCAAGTTCAGGGAATCCCCCTGTCTCAGTAACGGTAGCCTTGGGTTAAGGCATATGCTGTGCTCACACTTTTTACAGAGAGCTGTGGGTCTCACGCTTATGGTGCAAGTGCCGTACCAACTGAGCATCTCCCTGGGTCCTTCTGTTGCTTCTGACAACACGCTGAGGCATGAACAGCACTGGGTTTTCTTTTAAATAAGTTATTTTAGGGAGAGCTGCGGAGCCCCCTGTTCTTGAGGCCTCTCCATCATACCGAACAGAATCTGCCACTGTGCCAGAGTAGAGTCCTCTTCTGAAGGGATACGCTTGCCTTGGAGCACAAGGGAACTCTGGAATGCAGACAGGAGAAGCCCCTGCTCTTTCCGTCTTGCTTCTCCTGGTGTGGATCCTAGGAGTGGGCCAGGTAGAAGCATCTGGAACCCAACATTCTTGGCCTTTTCTGGGAAAGTAGGGTTTCTAATCCAGAACTGGGACCTGGTTTTTGGAAGGGAGTTGCAGTCCTGCCTCTTGCCTGGGAAGAGCTGAGAACAGCCCAGAGAGATGTTGGCCACCTGTCCCTTCCTAGAGTGAAACCTTAATCCTAGACTAGGAGCTGGCAGGAGAGGGATGCCCCATCTTCTTGGCTACCCTGCCTGCATTAGAACTTCCCCTACACTGAACTGGGTCAGGGGTTAAGATCAGACAGTAATTGAAATTGCAGATTTTTTGCTATTCTTACAGGACTGACTAACTTTTCTTGAACAAATATTTCTCTAGTTGTTGTATTAGGACAATACCCAGGGGCTTTAGAACTTACAGCGTTCACTTCAAGTTTATATGGAACATTTTCATAACTATTACTAGTTAAGTGTTTCACTCAGGTGAGCTCTTCACAGTGGCTTTCAGAAGTGTGTCCATCCTAGAGGCTTTTATTTCCCACATTGTTTTATTTTGTTATTTATTTTATTTTTATTTTTGAGACAGTCTTAATATGTGGCCAAGGTTAATCCTGAAGTCACCATCCTCTTGCTTCTGACTCCTGACTGTGAGGTTATAAGAGCTTGCCACCACGTTTGCCTTCCCACGTCATTTTGTACTCAAATGGAATCAAAGGACCTCCCAGGGCAAGGCACAGCTTGACGAACATCTGCAGTTTTACACAGTATGGAGTAACGTAGAGTAGGGCCCATTTTCATGTCTATGGGGAAGTAAGAAAACAAAACAACAACAGGCTGGAAAATTTCTGTTCGATTTGGCAAAAAAAAAAAAAAACAAGTTGCAGGCGTTGGCCAGGGAGTTTTCGGAAGCATGTAGCAGCACTTGAGTAGTTTACATTTTCAGAAAACTTGAGAATTGTCAGCCTTTTGGGCTGCAGTCAGACCACCATTAAAAACATAAGTCAACCCAAGTGTTTGAATCTCCATGTGGGGAACACACCCCCCAACCCACTTGACCCATGGCGTTTTAAGCCATTAGCTTTAAGATCCAATTTCCTTTGTTTCTATCAAACAGGAAGTGAGTGAAGTGTTGGCTCTTTATTATCTGGATCCTTAAACATGTGGCTGTATATTTCAGAATGGAAGTTTCTATTATTGATTAAATGTGTTTTCCCTCCCCTAAACGTTATATGAAGAATGAGCCTTTTGGGCATAACGTGACTGCAGTCAGATTCAGAAGGGTGGTGGTTCTAGAGACCTTTTTTTTCCCTTCATGGCTTTATTTGTTTATTTTATTTTAATCTTTGAGACAAGGTCTTAATACGTAGCCTCAGTTAGCTACTGTGCTAAGCAAGTATTTGCTGATCGCTTGGTACGGGTCAGGAGCTGTGCCGGGTGTAGATATATCACAGTAGATAAGATAATCCCTCAACGCTCCTGTGACCCAGGTAGTTTTACGACAGAGCAACACTTGCTGTGACAGTGGGAAGCTGACTGCAATGGTATCCAGCGAGGACTTAGTGGGTGTGGTGGTTAATATTGTCACTCTGACGGGTCTAGAGTCACGTAGGAGACAAGGTTCTCGGCATGTGTGTGAGGGGTATGAAGATTAGGTTAGCCTTTAGGCATGCCTCTGAAGGATTACTGACATTAGGTTAACTGAGGTGGGAAGAGCCAGTTTAACTGTGGGCAGCACCGTTCTGTGGCGTGTGTGTGTGTGTGTGTGTGTGTGTGTGTGTGTGTGTGTGTGTGTGTGTGTCCTGCACTGACTCATGTGAAGAAGTAAACTGAGCAATGAAGCACTGCCATCCACTGCTGTCTGCTCCTTGACCAGACACAAGGTGACCCCCTGCCCAGTCTATCTCCGTGCCTTCCTCTGCTGTGAAGGATGTACTCTCAAACTGTGACCTGGAATGAACCTTTCCATCCTCAAATTGCTTTAGTCAGACCTTTTAGCCACAGCCACAAGGGCAGTAACTGATGAAGAGGGCCAAGCCAGAGAAACTCTAGAGGGGCTTGGCTTGGGACCTGAAGGAAGATAATGGTTTAAAAGCCACAGACGTTGGTGGTGGAATAGAGGGGCTGGTTCCACGTGGGAGAAAGGATGTGATACGCCACGCGGAGGATGGTGCTTGAGTGGTACAAACAGCGTGGTCCAAAACAAAAGGAGGATGCTCTTGTGGTACTGGTAGAGCCACAGATTTAAGAGCGAGGAGCAGAACCTGAGGGGGAATGAGGCGGCAGCCACAAGGATAAGCTGTGAGGCTTTCTAACTATACGGTGGGGTTTGGACTCTGCACTTTTTTTTATTCCCTACAGCGTAGTTATTGGATTGTACAGACCTAGGGCTATGGGAGTCTGGGTCAGGGATGTATATGTGTAAGTCATCTACAGTTTGCAGCACAGGGGAGGTAAATAGCAGGTCCCCAATGAAAAAGGGAGAGACTTTATGCCTGCGCCTAAGGACTCCAACATTTAGTAGCTAGGAAAAGGGGACATAACACGGAAGGCAGAGAGGAGGCAGAGGCCAGAGAGGTGTCTAGAGCGGGGGTGGGGGGAGGGGGGGAGGGGGAGGGGAGTAAGGAGGAAGTGAGAGAGATGTTCCAGGAGAGTGGAGGAGAGGTAAGCGCCAGAATGCGCAGACTAGAGTGCAGGAACAGAACGGAATTGGGTTTTGGGCCAGTGAGGGCTGGTTCAGGGGAAGGCAGGTGGTGGCGATCCAGACTGTAGTGGGCTAAGGAGCAAGCAGAGGCAAATGCCTATGGATACTGCTTAAGGGCACTGTGGTCCAGCAGAGGAGAGGGCTAGTCTGTAGATATGGAAAGGGGTGGTTCCGTTTCTCCCAAAAAGGGAGAGCACTGTGGGCAGGGAACCAAAGGGGAGGATTTAGCTGAAGAGAATCTGAGTTTAAGAGAAAAGGAGTAAACTTGAAAACCAGACAGTTCTTCAGAAGGTGGGTGGGTTAGGATTGCATCTCCAAGCGTGGGACTGGCCTTAGAAGGGAGGGGGAAGGAGCACTCAGATGTTTGGCGTGGGGGAATGGAGGGGTTCATTAGCCCACAGTTTCTCTTGGGGGAAGAAGGGGAGGTGCAGTGTAGTCCCCAGAGGGCTAAGAGGGTCTTGAGGAGCAGGGGAAGGGGTTCCGACCCGCTGAGGCAGACTGTTATAAACGCTACAGGAAAGCAGCTGTCTTAGCAAGTGATTTTTGTCCTTGCTGGGTTGGGGATGGGAGCAGGCAAGAAGGCAGAGTGAGAGGCCCATCCAGGCTCTTGGCTACAGGCGTTCAGCATTCCCAAGCCTGGCCTTTCTCAAAATACTCTCCTGACAGATACGGAATATTGAGAAAATGAAATCTTCCTCAGCCAAATGTGTTTGGGCAACCCTTTATATAAATGTGTGTGTGTGTGTGTGTGTGTGTGTGTGTGTGTGTCTGTGTATGTGTATATATATATTCTTTTTGTAACTTACAAATGGACATGGTTGAGGTTCTCACAGAGGAAGTCCAGTTAAATTTAAATTTCAAAATTTCAGGTTAATTATTTCTAGATTGTTCTTGTTCGTTCCCCCACCCCACCCCCCTCTCACCTATAAAGTTCTTACCGTTTGGTTCCCTCCCTGCAATTCAGTCCCAGGTAAAAGAACAGAGGTCTTTGTTGTGCTCCATCCAGTGTTTGTCTTCCTCACAGTTGCTCCTCATAACCAAATTGATTGAGTGAAGCAGGACAAGCCTTTCTGGAGTGAGCTTGGATTTTACGAACGGTAGCTCCAAGTACCCATGGCACCTACTGTTTCCTGTTGTAAGTTAAAACACAAACAGTAAGCCAGCTTCCTTATGGTTCTCTCAGGATGGTGAGAAGGTGAAAACTGGTATGGCAACCAGGTCACTGACCACCCGTGAGGGTTAGAGTTCTGCTTGGTAGAACCTAGGGAGAGTCAGTATCTATTGCATGCGTATGTGTGTGATATGTGTACATGTGTGTGTGCATGCTTGCAAGTATATGTGTGTGTGTGCATGTGTACATGTGTGTGCATGTGGAAGTCAGGGCTTGTCATTATTCTAAGTCACCAATAATCAACATTTTCATAGGTTTTTTTTTTTCCAGTTTAAAATTGTTCTTAGTCTTCATGCAGTAACTTAGAGAAGCAGATGCAGAGATCACAGCCAAGCACTGGACCGAGACCCAGGAGTCCAGTTGACAAGAGGGAGGAGGGATTGTATGAGCCAGGGTGGAGGGGTCAAGATAATAATGGGAAAATCCACAGAAACAGCTGACCTGAGCTAATGGGCACTCATGGACTCTGGACCAAAAGCTAGGGAGCCTGCGTGGGACTGACCTAGGCCCTCTGCATGTGGATGACAGCTATGTAACTTGGTCTATTTGTGGGGCTCCTAGCAGTGGGATCAGGACCTGTCCTTGGTGCTTGAGTTGGCTTTTTGGAACCTACTTCCTATTTCCTTATGCAGCCTTAATGCAGGGGAAGGAGCTGGGTCCTGCCTCAATGTGATATGCCATGCTTTGTTGATTCCCATGGAGGCCTGCCCCTTTCTGAATGGAGAAGGAGTGGATGGGGCCCGGAATAGATGGGAGGAAGGGGAGGGAATAGGAAGAGAGGAAGGAGAGGAAACTGTGATTGGTTTGTAAAATAAATGAAAAAAATTGATAAAAAATCAAATTGCTCTCATTTGTGGGTTTATCTCATCACATTTGGTTGATGTTGACTAGGGAATACCGTTTTGGCAGACAACAAATGAAAGAAAAAGAGAGGGGCAGGGAAGGATCTAGACAGGATTAAGGGTAGTGGAGAAAGCATACGTTGTCACAGCCAAGGGAATGGAAATGGGTTCTAGGAAGGGAGCAGGAAACATAGAAATGGCAGTAGTTTGTGTCCTCCAAGGGGCTAGAGAACATGACAGATACATGAGTTTGAGATATAAGCATTTCATGGGGGATGAGAATTAAGTTTAAGAAGTTGGTTTAAGATGTTTAAAAAGTTGCTGATGGGCCAGCAAGATGACTCAGCAAATGAGGCGGCTTGCTGTCAAGCCTGGCGATTGATCCCTAGGGTCCACGTGGTGGAAGGAGAGAACCAAATGACTCCCCCACAAGTTGCCTTCCAACTTCCACGTGCATTCAGTGGCATGTGTGCGCCCATACCCACTCATCTGTCTGCCCACACAGCCATACGCACGCAAATAAATAAGAAAATGTAAAATAATTTTTTAAAAGTCAGACTGTTGAAGGTTGCTGAGAATGTCAGTGGAGGAGGGTGACAGCAGGAATAAACCAAACAGAAACACAGGAATAGAAGCCCAGGTCCTGTGAGTCCCGAGAGTCCTCTGACACCCAGGCTTGAGTCCCGTATCCTCAGCATGTCTGATGGTTTTCCTGGCCCACCTGCTTCTGCCTTCATTGGTCCTGCTGGTTTTACTCAATGCTCTAAATGACCACATTGTGGCCTCTAAGGCATTTCCTCTTCTGGTCTCAGCTGCCTGAATTAATAAAGGCACGAGCTGCAGGTTAGGACCTAGAGCTGCCTGTGCATGGAGGGTCCCAGTTTGCCTGCACCTCTGTCTTTCTCCTCGCCTCTCACAACACAGCTCTGTAGTTTAAATGGCAGAAAAATGATCCTTTGATAATTCCATACACACGTACAACATATTTTGATCATATTCATCCCCTACCCCCTAATTCCTTGTTCTCCACATTTCTTTTGTCCTTCCTTCCTTCCTTCCTTCCTTCCTTCCTTCCTTCCTTCCTTCCTTCCTTCCTTCTTTTTTTTCTTTTTGTTTTGTTTTTCAACACAGAGTTTTGCTGTGTAGCTCTGGTTGTCATGGAACTCTCTCTGTAGCGAACTCAGAGATCCACTTGCCTCTGCCTCCCAAGTATTAGGATTAAAAGTGTGCACCACCATTCCCAGCTTTGTTTTGTCTTTTTAATAGCTTACTTAGTCCCAAATTAATGATACCCAAAGGTTCATTGGCACGAAGCCCTCAAATAGAACATGATTAACTTGGAATCATTAACTTGGAACTTAACAAGAAGGAATCTGACTTGTTCTCTCCTGACCTACCCTACCACTCTACTGAGGTGACTAGGAAAGGTTCAAAGCCTTGGGTCTGGCCTGTCTTCAGTCTAGACATGCAGGTTGGCAGCTCATTCATTTGGACACGAGTGAAGAGATCAAGAGAAACTCATGTGGAGCAGAGTTTCTCAATGGCTGCATGTTCCGTTGGACCAGATGATTCTCTACTCTGGGAAGCTTCCCTGTGCATTGCTTCCTGTGTCCCACTGATGCCTGCAGCACCCCAACCTAAGTGTGACAGCTCCAAATCCCCCAGAGAAAAATGCCAATTAAATAGTGCTAAAACACTTCTTGTTGTGAGCCACTGTTATATAAAACCCAGGGGACCACGATCAGTCTCCTCCATGTGATTGGCAATGCCGGAAAGGGATGCTGATATGGCAATTAGCCTGGCTCAGCAAGGACCCATTATTATTCCAGCTGCCTGTGCTGCGCCAGTCTCACGAACACCAGCCCCAGCTAACACCTGTAAGAGCTCAGGAAGGATGCCCTGTGCGAGCAGTGATGCAGTTAATGCTGCCTGCCCTGTGCTAATGAATGCAAACATGGAGACACAAGGAAACCCAGCTGGCAGTGGCAGAGCCACCAGGTAGTACAATTATACGGGTTTATTGCCCTCCCTGCCATGCTTGTACTTCTTTATCTTGCATGAGACTATCATTACTGAAAGCACCATAGCTCTCATAGATGCTTTCTGGCATTGTCTATGCTGGCTTTGGCATTATCCAGGGTGTTGTCAGGGTGTCTGTTCCAAGGTCTCTGCATGGCATGCCCCCCTATTTCCAGGAAGACTCTCCCTCAGAGGTAATGACCCTTAGACTTCTGCACCCTCCTCATTCCCTGACCACGTGCCCTGCACTAACACCCACCCGTCTACTGTTTTTCCCCACATGCCCTCAGCACCAACACCCAGGACATTCCTCGGCATATGGTAGTGCTTGTTACATGAATAGGATGAATGAATGAAGACTTAGTTAGCAGAATGTTACATCCGGCTCAGGCTATTGGGAGCTACTTTTCTGCACTAATATGGAGGGCCAGAGACATTTGTGAGAAGAGTTACAATCCTGCGACTGTCTGTCAGCAGGAGGGCCAGTGCGCTGGGCTCTCCTGACTAATGCCTGTCAGATTTGTTGCTAAGTGGCCCATGTCATTCATGCAATGTATACTCATTTAACAAATTTTACTTTCTTAGTCTATAAAAGTAATTCAATAGAATTTTGATAATATACATGCAGCGATTATGTTTAGGACTGGGAGTAAACTTAGTAAATTTTAAGCTATAACTTGAAAAGATATTACAGATTAACACCAGGTCAGATTCTGTATAAAAATCACCATAAACTGATTCTACTGTTATATAGTCACTATTTACAAGTTGAAAATAAAACAGTTTTAATTAAGCTTTGTTAAAATGTTAGCAATTGCTGTCATTACATAGAAAGCAAAACCACACAGTAATTATAGATAGAAATGCCATTAAATTCTAGTTGAAGAACCCTTATTGATTTCCACCTTATTTTTTAATTAATTTATTGATTAGGCATATAGGTATTTTGCCTGCATGTATGTTTATGTACTACATGCATGTCTTGGAGGCCAGAAGAGGGTGTTGGATTCCTTGGGACTTGAGTTTCAGATGGTTGTGGGCCATCGTGTGGGTGCTAGGAATTGAACTCAGGTCCCCTGGAAGAGTAGCCAGTTCTCCTAATTGTTGAGCTATCTCTCCAGCCCCTGTGCTTTATTTTTTTAGATGAGGTCTCTAATTAAACCTGGAACTCATACATTTGGTCAGGTTAGATGGTCAATGAGCTTCAGAAATCTACACTTCCCTTCTGCACAGCAATACTGTGAATATAGATGCCCAGTGTTTTACCATGGGTTTTGAGCCTGTGAACGCAGGTCCTCATGGTGTGGGAAGTCCTTCTGCATATGTGTTGCTTTTATTGGTTAATGAATAAAGAAACTGCTTTGACCTGTGATAGGGTAGAGTAGATCTAGGTGGGGAAAACCAAACTGAATGCTGGGAGAAAGAAGGCAGAGTCAGGGAGAAGCCATGTAGCCCCTGCCAGAGACAGATGCCAGATGGAACCTTGCCAGTAAGCCACAGCCACGTGGCGATACACAGATTAATAGAAATGGGTTAAATTAATATGTAAGAGCTAGCCAATAAGAAGCTAGAGCTAATAGGCCAAGCAGTGATTTAATTAATACAGTTTCTGTGTGGTTATTTCTAGTCTGGGCAGCCGGGAATGAAACAAGCAGGCTCCTACAACATTCTCGTGCATGGTAAATGGCAGGAAATTTACCAACTACGCCATCTCTCCAGCCTCAGGTCCTAAGCTCTTGAGGAGTTCTGGAAGTTACTTGGATTTGGATGTTAGAATAAATTTGCTCCTTTGAAGCGGCATAGAAATTAACATCAACCAACCCTGCTAGCAAAGGCAGCAGCTCCTCAAGTATCTCAGATGATGGGGTGCTTGGTTGAAGCTCAGAAGAATGGTGGGGGAGAACTCTGACTTGATGAAGTGAGAAACATGGATGAGTCAAAGGAAAATGCAAAATGGCAGATTCTGTCAGGTTTGGACTAAATGAGTTATTAAAAAAAACAACCATTCAGAGCACAGAGGCTCATAAAATTCCAGACCCTCCTCTCTCTCTCTCTCTCTCTCTCTCTCTCTCTCTCTCTCTCTCTCTCGTGTGTGTGTATGTGTGTGTGTGTGTGTGTGTGTGTGTGTGTGTGCGCGTGCGTGCACAATGCTTGCACAGGCTGTCAGAAAAGAGAGTCAGACCCTCAAGCTGGAGTTACAGGAGATTGTGAGCCACACAACATAGGTGCCAGGAACTGAACTCAGGTCCTTTCCAAGAGCAGTATATACTCTGAGCCATCTCTCCAGCACTTTCTATAGAGATCTCCCCTTGTTTTTTTTTAACTCCAGTGGTAAAGACATGTGTTCAGCATGTTTTGGGGCCAGGAGGTGAATTTTGTTGCTGCCTAACATAGGGGGTACCTTGTGCCAGGAGAAGTCAGTAGGGCCTGGAGAGCCAGCAAGGTGGTGAAATGAGCAACCAGAATCCCACACTGAGAGGCTCTGATCCCACCAGACTTGAGGAAGCACCTGGTGGTGTGCATTTGTACACAGTGGTCCTAAAGAACAGCTGGACCTGGGGACATCTGCAAAGACTGGGAGAAAGAACTTTCCTTATTAGGGAAGATGACTGTTAGAAACAGGAGGAGAGAAATATTAGAACTGAGGTTTTCTGGCTGAGGAATTAGAGTCAAAGAATTATGTGCAGAGATCCCAGGGTGATACACACATTGTTACACGTATTTCACAGGGAAGGGCTGAGTTGTTGGTTGTCAGCTATTGTATTTGAGTACACAATGTCCCACATGGTCTCATGTAGTTCATTGCTTGGTCCCTAGGTGGTGCTGTTTGGAGAAATTACAGAATTTCCAGGTGTAGCCTTGCTGGAGGAAGTGTGTCACTGGGGGTGGGTTTTCAGGTTTTACAGCCTGGCCCAACTTCCTGTTCCTTCTCTCTGCTTCCTGTGTGTGGGTGAAATATGATCTGTCAGCCTCACATCCCTGCTACCATGCCTTACCCACCATGATGAACTGTACCCCACTGGGATTATAAGCCAAATAAACCCCTTCTCCCCAAAGTTGCTTTCTGCAGTGGTGTTCTATTGCAGCAACAGACAAGCAGCTAATGCAGCTACCTTCCACCAATTCTTAAGACAACAGAGGCTCGATTCATCCAAAAGTGGTAGTTATTTTTTTATGTGTTAGACAATAGCAAAAGACAATAAAAAAAAAAGATGATTATGCCCATTGTTAGAGCCCCATGAGAATGAAGATTGTCCATTGGTAGTCAGAAAACATACAAGAGGAATTCAAAACAGAAGCTTGGGTTATAATTTTCATATTACTGGAGGACAGTTTCACAGATAAACACTGGTAAACACTGGAGAGGGATGCCATCCAGACCAATCGCACCGTGAACTTGAGTGCTGGTCCTATTGGGCAAGGTGTTTGCTGCCTATTTGTGGTAACTGGAAGTGCTACCGGCAGACTCACAGGTCAGCAACCACCCCTGTGCCTGCTGCCTCGAACCTGAGGGTCTCTGTGGAAGTTGCTGGGAGTTCTTTGGTGAAAGCCCCATTTCCCTGGTTTTTGTTCTTCCCTTTCTCATTGGGAAGATGTGGACAAGAGGACTTGCTCCAAGGATGCTGCTTGGTGTGTCTAGTAGGCCTTCAGGCCATAGTCTCTGAGATATGAACGGGTGGGAAGGTCAAGGAAAGGAAGAGAGGCCACAGTCTTGCTTGGTGGGCTGAAGAGGCTACTCAAGGTCCCCAAGTCTTTCCAAGATAGAAGGAGATTCTTGACTTTAGGCTCAGATGTAGTGTGTATCTCAGCATAGACACAAAGACTTCTGCTTGGGCCTGTGGAGGCGCAATCGACGCTCAGCTTGCTCATCTCATGACACTGTTTCATGGTGGCTGAGGCTAGGACCAACTGGTACAGACAGGTCTCCTAAGCCTTCTCGCTAGAGTTGCCCCAAGGTGTGGGAGGAAGACAAAAGATCCAGTAACAGGTTGCCTTGCTCTTGTTCCGATCTGGCTGGGAGGTAGCCCAGCAAATCCATAGCCTCACTACAGACATCTTGAAGCCGAGAAACCTTTTCGTAAGGCAAGGACCAACGCCATGCCTGGGAGATGTTCAGGGCATTCCTGGCATTAGTGGCAAAGGAAGGCTGATTCATACTTTTGCCACGGGTGACGTTGTGAACCCAGGTTTGGAGATGGGGCAAGAATTTCAACCCCACAAATTTGTATAGTCTGGAGGTCTGGGCCAGCGGTGCCCGAACCAGGTCCTCATACCTCAGGAGCAGGAAGCGCTGCTGTAGCTCTTCAGGCAGGCCCTGGATGGCTTTGATTATGTCCACGTGGCTTTTGCAGATGATCTGCATGGTATAATAGGGGTGATCTTCCTCCTTGATCGTTTTTAAATGTTCCCCCAGCACAATGTGGCTATCAATCATGAGGTCTCCTCTGGTGTGTTCCCGAGATCGGAACACAGCCCGGGGGTCTCGGATCAGGTGTACGATGTGCAGGTTGAGGGAAGGGTCTGTGAGAAGTGGGTAAAGGGCCTGCAGGTTGAAGAAGCGCACCTCCTTGAGTACCACGTGACTGTGAGAGCCGCAGGCCTTCTCCACCATATCAAAGGGCTTCTGAGCACAGAGGCGCTTACAAGGCTCAGGTGAGCTGATCTGGTCACTAGAGAAGAAGTCACAGACAGGTGATGAGCACAGGGCCCGGCTTTGCTCCCATTGGAAGAGGCTGGACTGTTTTCGGGGGCCTGGCTTCATGTAGGCATCAAAGACGCTCATGTCACACAGGAAGACCGAACGTAGAAGGTCCCGCGCAGCCATGTGCAGCTTCCAGGCCGTGCTGCTGGTGAAACTCATCCACACGTGCCAGGCAGGCTCCATCAGGTAGAAGACATCCGGGTGTTGCCCAAAAACCTGCCCCACAAAAGAGGATCCTGACCGCCAGGAAGACAGGACCAGCACATGCACGGGCCTCCTGGACTCTTCTTCGTTCTGGACAAAGCCCCCATGTCTGAACATATGTAAGAAGAGCGCGACAATTATCATCTGGGAGCCCAGGAACAGGAGCAGCTTCCCTTTCTTAGGCAGTATCATCCTCTGGAAGTCGAAGACCTTTAAAGAACAAGCAGAGGGATGGGGCTGAGTACCTTCGGGCTTCTCTTGGACCCCCTCCAAGGAGCAATGTAAAAATTCAGCAACTTTCTGCAAGCCCTTGTCCAAATCCCTCTGCAGAGTAATTCTGGCTTCTTGGTTCTTACTGGATCGTTGTGTTCTGTATTTTTACCGTCTTTAAAACGTCCCCCTCTGGTCTTTCTTGTTGGCCGAACTACCAAGAATATCCCTACTCAGCTACGTTCAGTCAATATAGGGGCACTGCCACACCCTGCCTCTTCTACACCCCCGACAGAGTGGCCTGCAGGCAAAGCTGTCTGTCTGACCAAGTCCTGCTTAAATGCCTTTGGTTTTCTCCAAACCAAGGGAAGTGAGACACTTAGCCATGGGCTGCCATCAGGTCACCACTCCCCACCCATTCCTTCATGTGAAGGAAAGTCTCAAAAGACCGTCCCTTATCCCTCCCCCATTCTGATGAAGCCTGGGACCTTCCCACTGCAATCTCCTGAAGGCGAAGGATGAAGGCTGTCAAATCGCCTGGCTTTAGAGTTTTTTACTTCGTGGCAGAGCCATACATCAATGGGGCATCAGGTTCCTTCTGACTTAGCCTCATCCTCTGGGACTAAGAATGCAGGGGAGAGGATCCACAGCTAACCTTGTGCCTATGCAGATGACAAATGACCTGAATCCATTTCAGCAGAACCATTGTCTCCATAGAGTTGATTTTACAGAAGTGTGGTGAGCCAGCCTAGGAGCTGGTTTGAGACGCCTGGGGCTGTTTGGTCATAGGACTTCAACTTGGGAAATGCCTGGCTGCTTTGCAAAGCTACCCAGGACTCTACTGCAGAATACCAGAGACTGTCACCTCATCAGGAACTCAGATGTTCATTACACAGAGTGATAACAGAAGACGGTGTTAGGAGGGTGTTCCAGTAGCTAGATTTTCAATATTTAAACAACATGCTTGCATTTGTAATTCACATAAAAATTCATGAAGACTGGTGGAATCCCTGACTTCACTCTGCGAAGTGAGGGCTTATTTTATATGAAAAGACCTTTGTGTGGGGTGCTTGGTGGGTCAGCCATGCTCCAGTGGACGGCCTTATATCCCTGATTCCACAAACCGGACTTGGTGGGGTATTTTTTTTTTTAAAAAAAGGGTACATGAAATTTGGAGCGTGGGGGAGAGGTGAGGAGGTGAGAGTGAATCTGAGGAAAGTTGGGAGAGGATTGTATGCACGTATGAAATTCTCAAAGAACTAACAAAATATAGTAAAGACCATATAATAATGGAAAGTACGTATTTCAATGCAGAGAGACGGGGAGAGAAAGAGAGCGTGCACCAAAGTCAGCAAGAGGGCTTAGCAGGTAACAGTACCTGCTAATAAACCTGAGTCTGATACCCAGGATCAAAATGGTGGAAGGAGGGAACTGGCCCCTGTGAGTTGTCTTCTACCCTCCACAGGGGCATGTGTGCAAATACACCCACATGCATATGTACACACACACATACATTCATACACACAATTTCTAAAAAGAATAAAGATAGTCTGGTATCAAGTGCCATCCTGGTGTCTCCCTCCTAAACAGTTTTAAAAATTAGTTGTTTTTATCTTATATGAGTGAGTGTTGGTTTATCATCCACATGCATACAATACTTGGAGACCAAAAGAAGGTGTTGGATGTCTGGGCACTAGAGTTACAGATGCTTGCTAGCCACCATGTGGATGCTGGGAACTGACCCCTACTCTTCAGTAAGAGCAGCCAGTGCTCTTCACCAGTGAGTGATCTCTCTAGTCCCTCTTAGAGGCTTTATTGCTCTTTTCTGCATCATTCTGGTTTAAGTAACTTCTTGATATAAATAACCAAGAGACACACTGGCTATTATACAGAGCATAAATATGAACAGCAACAAGGTGCTAATGCATATATATCTTCACGTGTCGTAGAGATTCTCCTCCCTTGCAGCCTTAGTAAACAAGGGAAGGGGCTTGCTATTCTCCTGATGACAGATATCATCATCAATTGCAATTTCTTCCTTTGGGTGGTACATGCCTATAACCCTGTGTACATGGGAGGCAGAAGTAGGAGGATTACAAGTTCAAGGCCTGCCTAGCAATTTAGTAAGGTCCTCTCTCAAAAATAAAAGAAATATACTAAAGAGAGCCTACACGTGTAGGGAGTGGAGGTGAGAGAATGTGTGAGGGATGGGTGAAGTCCTGAGAGTATGTATCCTCGACACAAGCATGGCCATAGCAAGGACCCCCATAGAAACGGCGACCTTCCTCTGGCCCTAGTACAAATGTTGGCAGTGTGTACAGAAAGCACCAACCCTCATCTGGGATGTTTACCGCCAGAGACTGGTCTCCTACAGAGCCCCCCAACTGAAACTAGCTAGCCCCTCCCCTTTGTGTAGTACATAATAAACACACTGAGTTTTGGGGTTGTGTTGCAGGTGCCCTCCATCAGGGTGAGCACCGTCTACCCAACCCCAGCTCTTCCATGTCATTTCTTCATTCCCATGTCACCCCAATCATGTTTCCAGGACCCAGCTGTTCAGGACACAATAGTAGAGCTCCTGCCTACATAGGCAAGGCCCTGAGGGCTAATGAGAACTTAAGCGCTGTTAGAACGACTTCCATTTCCGTCTCTGAGATAGGTTTTGCATCCCTGCTGGGTAGGTTTTCGTTTTCAGCTTCCCAGGACCTAAGTGACCCGAGAAGATTAACTGAGGAACTGTCTAGATCAGCTTGGCCTGTGGGCATGTCGGTGGGGAACTGTCTTCGTTGTTAAGGCGGAGGATCCACCCTGAATGTGAGCACCGGGTCCCGGGGTAGTGCCCACCTCTGGGATTTCCCTACGATGACGGACTGTAGCCCTGCACCTGTAAGTCAGGCAAACCCTTTCCAGGCCTAAATTGTTTCACCCAGGATACTTTGTCATAACAACAGAAACAAAACCAGAACAGGAATGGATCATTTGTCTGTGTTCTTAGCTCTAGGAGGTTATTTTGTCTGACTCTTACTAGGTTCCCTTTTCAAAGGTTTATGTTTTTGTTGTGATTTTGAGATGGGCTGGCCTGCATCTTACTATGTAGCCCAAGATAGCCCTAAACTCCTGTTGATTCTTTTGCCTCAGCCTCCTAAGTGCTGGAATCATAGGATTGAGCCACTAAGCCCAGCTTTTTAAATGTTTATATTTATTAGTATATTTTAAATGCACAAATAATGAGTCCTACAATGTCATTTTATACACGTATATGATATGTGTGGATATTCACATATCTTAGTACTCTCTCCTACCCTCTATCACCCCCTGTCCCTCTCTCTCTTGTCCTCTGTCACCCACTGACCCTCTCAGTCTAGTCATTGTTCACAACTTAAAAAAAATATTTTTTAGGACCCATTGAGTTTAATTAGATTTGCTTGGGTAGGAATAGGGGGTGAATATCATTAAATACATTATATGCATATATGAAATTGCCAAAAGACAAAAATAATAAACAAATGTCCTGCCTGTTTGCTCAAATGGGGTGTTTTTAATAGGAAATTTTCATGAGGTTCCAATTGTTTTGAAAAGCCTTGTTCTCATGAACATGAAGCCCGTAGAGTAAGAACTGAAAACGTGGCTTTCTTAAGACTCCATGCAGGAGGGGAAAGGCTGGAAGAGCACCTGTTGGCTGTACCCTGGCCTGTCAGGACCCAGGTCTCTGTCTTGCTGAAGACAAGTGTGTGTGGGGGATCTTGCCACAAGCAGTTGGGTCTGTAGGGGAAGTTAGGACATTCTCGGAGCTCTCTGTAGGCAGGGGTAAGTGACACATCTTCAAATAGGTCACAGCCTTCCCCTAGAGGAAAGAAAACGTGAGAACTTTCCTAGTGACTTGGTTACCTTGTGCCAGTTTCTAAGAGCCAGTATTTATCTTGTCGTTAGTACACGGTGAAAACTCTACTTCCAAACCTGCCTAGTTATCTCTGCTACACAACAGTGGGTTCATTTTATTCTGTCAGTTCAGCTGCAGTCAAACACATGAGGAGACTTAGATGTTTATAAACCCTTGACAATTTCCCTCCTAGGAAGAGACACAGCAAGGCATCCTCCCGACCTTTGCTTTTTTTCTTTTCCTTTTTCTTGTCAGCATGTCATAGAACACAAAGGACACAGGGACACAGAACACAAAGCATTTCCTTGTTTCTTTCTACCATCTATTGTATGGACACACAACAATTTATCTAACCAAGGGCTCCTGGGCTGTTTCCAAGCTCCCCTTATTTCAAAGGCTTCAGTCACGGGCTTCTTGTCTACACATTTGTAAGATTAAATCCCCAGAAGTGAAATGTTGAGTCTGTTGAGTCAAAAAGCGTGTGTGTGTGTGTGTGTGTGTGTGTGTGTGTGTGTGTGATTTAGACAGCCATTGCCAGGCAGCCTTCATGCTGCCTGTGAACCTGGAGGGAGGTATTGGAGAGTGAGTTTGGGAGGAGGAGGAGGAGGTAGCCACAGAGGTGATTCTTGGAGCTTGCAACTTGCTTCCTCAAGAGGTAGGACATGCTTTGCCAGCTCCCAGGCTTCCCTTGGAAGTCCCCTTAGACACTCTGGAAGTGTGTCATAACCCTCCCCCATCTCTCCCATTGCCAGTCATGCCTTCCCTCTGGATGTACCAAAAGCATCAGTCGAGGGTCAGCCTTTTTCTCTATTTTTTTTGTGTGTATACGTATGTGTGCCTGTTTGTGTGAGGACCACTGTGAAACTTTTGGTGTCATTTCGTTCTTCATATAGCATACACCTTCTTCCTTTTTCCCTCCCTTCTTTCCTCCCTCTCTCCATTCCTTCCTTCATTTCTTTCTCCCTCCTCTTTCTTTTTGAGCCAGGGCATCTCACTG